>KZ807395.1:440051-459721 GCA_000696205.2 Oncopeltus fasciatus
TTAATAGGAAGTAAAATATATTTATATTTACTTTTTAAGAGAAAGATAAGAAATTTTTTCAGTTTACATAGCTCCTGTATTTCGGAATTTTCTTCGTTGTGTTGTAATGAGAGTAAAGCATAATTAGTTTGTATGGCGCGGAAAGTTCATGTACAAACATTTATTAACTACAATGCAGAGAAATATTCTTAATTGGCTTCCTGCGTGTCAGATTTACTTTACGAAAATAGGTTCGTGAACGACAATGGAAAAGAAGAATCCAATGAGTGGTTCTCAGTTATGTCTATTACTTTCTTCATGAAATATGTTGTTTGTGACTAATTGGATGGAAGTGGGGGTAAATTTTAATTCCTCTTGAAAAGCTTAAAATTGCACATTTTGGCAACTTGTAACTGGGAGTAAAAACATTCTTTAATTCTATGATAACTAATTAATTACATAGTATCTGAGGAGAATGTTCACAGGAGTAGAATATTTAAAAAACAGACATATAATGTATATAAATGGTTTTTTTTTTCTTATATATTAATATAACTACACCTTTAAAAATAATACATTTTTGTATTTCATTTTGGAATTCTAACATAAATAATGTTTTGTCCTATGTAATTAAATAAATAATTGGTGCTAGAGATTGAAACATTCATTTATTTTTTTTAAATTATTTTATCTTTCATATTTTTATTTTACACTTACGATTTATGAATGTTGACACTAAATTTGTATTTAAATTTAAGAAAGATGACTTTGGGAGGAACAGTTCAATGAAAAGGCTCTTTCTGCGTTAGCAGTGCTCACGTAGAAGACATTTTGGAAACATTGTGATTTACAGATAGTTATGTTACAAACAACTTCATTATTTGAGAAGAATATGGGATTTACTCGAAGGAATATTGCGTGTGTAGTTTGGCTGGCCTACACGAGGGAGCAACACTAACTAGACTTGGCTACATGCACGAGCCTTGTTAATTATGTAGAATATGAGTTGTCGGATTGTTGGAGGAGAAGACTTCTCTAGAAGGTTGAGAGAGTGGTTCTACAGGTGTGGAGAAGTTACTAGACGCTCCAAGCTGCAGGAGCTAGCAACCAACTTGCGCTCAACACGTCCGCTAATTCCCCAACCTAACTCTCCAGGGGAAAATACTTTCCAAAAATGTTTAAGTGGCGTAAGAAACCTTCATATATAATCGTCCTTGTCATTTTCAACGTAATTAATGGCTGTTTTTATTGTTTACATACCGTTTTCTTTTATTAGAGGAATAAAATGTACAAAACAATTTATCTGTCTTTATAGTTATACAAGCGAACCTGGCAAACTTCGTTTTGCCAAAACTATTTAATCAAATTCATGATGGACCCCCATGACTAAGAGTAATAATAAAGACTTTATTGGTGACGTCCGTCCTGTCGTCGACACATGACAACGGCTTTCAAAAAAAAAAAAAAAAATTAATAAATAAAATAAGAAAAAGCAAAAAAAAAAGTATGTGTCATAGGTGGTGCAATATGAAAATTTCATTTCGCCACACCCCTCCGCTCGCAGACCGAAAATCAAAAATCAGACTTTACAGTGTCACCCGCCTGAATATTCTGAGGATTCTCTGAAAATTTCATCAAAATTGGCCCAGCCATTTTAAAGTCCATACGTTACATACATGCACACATCCTATTTTATATATATAGATTAGAATGAAACAAGAATTGTTTGTTCAAATTAAAATAGTTTATAACAAAAAAAGTAGGGCTCAATTGTTCACTGGTAAGGTGCTGAACTCCTTAGCCATATGAAATCACCTGATAAAACTAACACTGAAAATATAGAGATTTTCTTTCTGTGCTTCTGCTTGTTATGTTCTAGAATATTTCTGTTGTACTTCAAGGTTCACCCAGCTCTACTAGAAGGTGGTAGTAGTGCTTTATGAGCAAGCACCTATTTACCTCTCTAGCTGTCCGCTAATTCTTAATTTAACTAAATAGTGGATCATCATTTATAATTTTCAACGTATACCATACATTATTGTTCAAATGGAGAGTTTCTTGACCATAGATTTTATATTTAGATGATTTTTTTTGCAACTAAAATCATCTAATAACAATAAATTAATGGGTTTTTTTATTATTATTCTTTAAAATCATACAGTATTTATTAAAAACTCATCTTGATCTCTAGTTAAATTAGGATAAATATCATCTATTGTTTATAAGATGAATGTCTATTGAGATACATTGTTTAAAAAACAATAGTACGTACAATTTATGTACACAGACAAAAACCAACAACACTTTAGGCTTGTTTGTAGAGTTAATTAAATGAAATCATATAACGGGTAAATTTAGAAGTGCTTCCAAAGAGATAATATATTATTAAATTCATCCAACTCATGTAAATAATAAAAATATACAAAGGTGAAGTCATTAAGCTAAAAATTGTTAACTTAACGAATTTCCTCCGTTATCTTACTGATAGTGCTTAAAGAACAGTTTTTTTTGTATTTCGGTGAGTTTTTTTTCTCGTATGTTCGATATTTTTCGGAGTTGATACGCATGGTACAATTTCTATTGAAACAGTTAGTCTATTGATTTTCAGTTGGTTAGATCTCTAATCTACCACCTCATATGTTTAGACTTAAACACTAACGAACTCCTTTTTTTTTTTTTTTTGCAAAGACTTAACATAAGACATCAGCAAATGGAATTGTCTCATCCAGAACTTAATCAGAAATATATTACTTAATAAAGGTGTTTCGTAAAAAAAAAAGTTATGGAACATAAAGTAAGAAAATGTTTGCTCGTAAACTTCGCTCATATTCTGTCTACGCACATAAAGTACGTTATATAAACTTTACGTAAAGCAAAGAAATAAACGAATATATTATGGTTTTAAATAACGGTATTCCACCAAATTGCTCTTTATCCCAGGCCAATTTCAGCCTTTAACGAACTCTTGTAATGCTTGTAATAAAATACGGATAAAAACTGCATTTATGTATATGATTTAATTTAAATTAGGGTCTTGGAGCTCCGGCTGAACCTTCGAGAGTCATGATCAAGGATTGCAGGTTCGAGTCTCTTTCTTAACTTTTTTTTTCAAGAAATAAAAGGTTACCAAATGTCATAAGTGTTTGGAATCGGTATACAATTATATAGCCAACCGACTCCACGACCCAAAGCGTTTAATAGGAAGTAAAAAAATAAAACATCGCTGGTAAACGTGCAGTAAAATATGTAATATATATGCACACATAAGCAGCGCAGGTTTACATGTGTGCTTGCGTTCGTGTGAGAGCGTCTGTCACTGACACACACACACACACACACACACACACACACACACTCATGTACACTTATTTATATTTGTATATATTCGTATTTGTATATGTATATGACCACAATTTTTGGCAACAACGAGGAAAAACTCAAAAGTATTAATTTCTAGACGCCCTTGCTCAATATTAACATGAGAAGCTTTATTTATCATATAAAATAGTAAATTAAAGAAATTTTGTATTTGCAAATATAGAATATCAGGAGCCTGAAAAAATACTCAAGTAATAAATAATAAGGGAGAATTAGGAGAATTAACGATACAAATAACCTGATCTTGTGTAGATTTGGTCACTACTGTAATAAGTTCATTTGTTTCTTTAGCATTTTGTAATAATTTTTTACGTCTATTAGATATCATTAAAAAAAAAAATTATCTTGCGTTATTTAAGGTAGTTAGCATTGATCAAGAACACAACTTAACAGTCCAATTACAATTAGATATTACAAATAATGTTAGTTGTAACCTATTTATTTTCTTCGTTAAAAAAATTAACAAATTTAATCTGCCAAAATTTAATTGATTTTATTTTTCTTTAAGATCCTTAAAATAATGAAACTCTCTTTACCTGAATTAAAATAAGATATTGAGAGATTTTTTAACGAATATACAATAAGAGGATATTTATAAAAAATTTATGATTATAAAATATAATTGATATAATTTTGTATATTCAGTAAAAAGGCATGTTAATACGGACAAATGTACAATGTAATACGTTAAATATATATTAAAACATTAGAGTCGTTATTTAAAATAAACATTACATGTTTTTCACTTCTATCATGCTTATTTACTTTTTACTTATTTATTAATTTCTGTTAAATAAAAAAAAATTTTAATATGATTTCAATGAATAGTAAAAATGACATTCAATGACAATCACATGAGGGGAGAAGGTGAACAATGTCACTACTCTCAAATTATTTACATACTATGTCCTCCCCAGGAAGTCACGGGGCCATCTTCGTTTGTGTCAACGGGGAGGGTTGTAGGGATTAGAGATGAAAGGCAAGGTCTGTGCTAGTGGATTAGGATAAAATGGCAGTTTATTGTGTAAATGGCTGAAGAGGGAAGAAATGAGTACATGAACGAAAGATATATTAAAATCGTGGTGAAGGGAGGAATTGGATACGTAATAGAGATTATTTACGATTATTCTCAGGGTTTTGGATTGAAAGGACTGAATTCGTTGGATGTTGGAAGGCTTGGCGGCACCCCAGCTTCTACCCCATATGTCCAGATTTTTTCAAGGTTTTGTAGAGCTTCAGTTTGTTTTCTTTTGTAAGATTATTATGTTTATTTAAATATATTATTCACTATTACAAGTTAAAATAGAGAGATTTTGTTAATAGATATTATTAGTAGAGAATTTGTTCGGGTTTGGTCATGTTTGATCAGAAAAAAAATACAATTTAAAGGAATGTCCTGACCGAACTCAAAAAATTCACTACTTACTATATTCACTAATGTATTCCTGAACTAAAAATATATGAGAAACTCTTAATATCTTGTTTTAATTGACATAGGGAATATTATATTCTTATTTTCTACTGAGTTAAATAGCTAAACTTAATGATTTAGGGTAGGGAAGAAGTGCAATCTGCATAGGCCTCTTCTACGCCTAGACCTATATCTAGGAAAACATTTTTTTCTCTCAAATTAAATCCCATGAACATAAAAGAGAAACAAAGAACGACAAAAATAAACTCACTACTGATAAATAGACTCCCGCTTATACAAAATACATAAAATGTGTTCTAATGAAGAGAATTCCAGTGTCGGAGATATACAAATTTAATCCGAAAAGGGGTTTTATCTTAGCGCTTTAATTGGGTGGTGGTGGGTGGGGGTGGAAGAAGGGGGTTGGTTTATAAGGCGGGGCTCCGGGGATCTCCATACCACGGCCCTGGAATACCAAAGCAGGGAGCGTCTTCGTGAGAGGTCGGTATTCGGCGAGGTCCGCCGTACAACCCCTAGCTATGAGCTTACAGAACAGTTCGGATTTGTCGGGGGGCGCCGGGGAAGTAAAACAGCATACATAAACACCAGCTGAGTGCTAAATTTATTGATAAGTATATTTGTATATGGAGGCCATGAGGGATTTATTTCGTGCCTTGTGAGATAACGAATCTGTACTTTCTTGGGAATAAGAAACCTGACTACACTCTCTCACTCTCTCTTTCTGTCTCTCTCTCTCTCTCTCTCTCTTTCTGTCTCTCTCTCTCTCACTCTCTCTTTCTGTCTCTCTCTCTCTCTCTCTCTCTCTCGCCCTCTCTCTTTCACTCCTCTCTCTCTTTCTTTCTCATCCTCCACCACTCATTCCCCACCCCCCACCCATTGTTCTCTCTCTCACTCACTCTATCTCTATCTCTCTCTCTCTCTCTCTCTCTCTCTCTCTCTCTCTCTCTCTCTNGATGTGTGAGCAGAGATTATTTCATAGAGACCTCCACAGAAATAATATTAGCTCTCACAGGAGGGAATACAGCCCACTAATAACCAAGATGAAGTCCTCACTCTACCTCACTAAGTCATGTGTCCTCCAAGTGATGGATATTATTATTATTTGTGTCTGACGTCCATCTACATAATTCAGATATCAGGACGGGCTATCCTACAGGTCTACAGACTTTTCTAACCTGGATGTGTGAACAAAGATTATTTCATAGAGACCTCCACAGAAATAATATTAGCTCTCACAGGAGGGAATACAGCCCACTAATAACCAAGCTGAAGTCCTCACTCTACCTCACTAAGCCATGTGTCCTCCTTAATTATTATTTATGTGTGACTTCCCTCTACATATCTCAGTCATAAATTATTTTATATTAAATTGTTCTCCATTTAAATCCCATATTTCCCTCAAACTATTTCAGCCATTAATAAAATCATTCAACAGTATGCAAAAACAAAAACAAAAAAAATATCGATTGCGGACGCCATATAACGGACGCCACACACACACATACACAAGTGTTGTATAAATATGTTCGAACCATATTTTTAGCTTCTCCAATGGACTATCAGTGAAGATCTATTGTAATTATTTAAAAAAACGAGTCTTTGCATTTACGTGAATAACTTGATTTCATCAAGGGTAATCTGCTAAAACTCCGTCACTGTATAGACTAAGCACATTTCCCACGTTTTACGACTTATGGTCATAAACAAGAGTAAATGTGATTTATTCGATCTTGCAAAAGGGGGAAGGGGGGAGCAAAGAATGTAAAAGGTAGGAACATAACTTTGATTCTGGAATGTGTGGGAGGAATGTGTGTGGAAAGTGTGAGTCTATGTAGTTATATATTAACTGTAATAATTATTTATGAAAGAAATGTTATAGAACATATATGTAACAAAAAAATAAATTTTACACTTCCCTTGTTCAATAAAGTTTTTCGTTACATTGATAATGATAGCTTTTGTGGAACTCCCCTCTTACCTTCATCCGATTTCAGAAAAAAATTAAATGATTAAACTGTTTTTAATGGAAAGATTAAATAGCGAAATTAGTTTCTATATTTCAAAATAAAGATATCCCCCAAATCACCTCAAACTTCAAAGCTTATTAAAAAATTATTAATTATTTTCCATAATTTTCGATATCAACCAAAATCTCATTGATTACAAATGTTAGAAAATTAAATTTATTAAATTTTAAGCACAGTACGTTCTCTCTCTCACTCACTCACTCTCTCTCTCTCTCTCTCTCTCTCTCTCTCTCTCTCTCTCTCTCTCTCTCTCTATATATCCCTATCTCCCCCTCTTTCTCTCCCATCAGTCAATCATTCAATTTTAATTCATTAGAGTAAATTAAAATTTAAAATCCGTATAAAATAAATCTTTTGCTAGTTAGTACGAGTTAAGTAGTCTCGTATACTAGACATTAAGCCACATGTATACTAAAAACTACCTTTAAAACTTTTATCTTAACATATTAGATAGAAAGCACACTTAACTCGGAATCCAATTAGCCTGAACGAGGATCACCTCCCGCAATTCTGTGGGAAATTAATTAAAATTTGGTCTTTTGGTAGAGTGATTTACGAGAGGCTTATGGGTTCGTTGGAGCTGATTAACTGCCTCCTGCAATTAAAAACTTGGTTAATGTTGCTCTACTTAACCACAGTTACCTGGAAACTTGAGATACTGCAAAATTTTAATTGTTCGAAAGGAGATTCGCTCAATATGGTACAGAAAATACGTAAAGGCAAAATTTCCATGTCATATGGAAATTTTTCCTTTACGTCTTTTATAAAAATATATATCACAAGTGCGATTAAGTCTTCTTTATAAATAATATATATAATAAGTGCGATTGATTAATCGCACCTATATATATTTTTTATCAATAATCAAATATATGTTGCTTAATTGCACTAAACTAAACATTACGCCAGGGTTTCGGCTTACATTGCAAGCCATCTTCAGGGCTGTAGAAGTACCTTGACCGAACCCCAACTAAAATCATCTTAGAATAATATCTACGGTCAACAAACTCTCCTTTTGAACATAAACATTACGCCAGCTTCAGCGAAAATACTTTTCTGCTTCCACTAAATGTTTTAGGTAAGCCGCTATGCGTTAGAATTATTCAGTATGTATTTCATTTACAAAAGCAACTAATGTCAACATGTAAAACGTTCAATTAATGTTATTGATTGACTTACATTTTTTTTTTTTTTTTAATTTCATTACTTAACTCCAAAAACAATTATTCTATCCACATTCGCGAAAATACGTTTTTTTACTTATACCTGATATTTTATGTATCCCCCTTCCACCAATATCTATCGGTATGATTTATCTCGATAATAAACATTGTTTTTTCGTAAGAATTTAAGAGCTACTTAAAAAATGAAAAATTTTAAATGGTGACCTGCTAATTGTTGACACACACACACAAAAAATCTTTAATATAAACAATATCAATAGCTTTATTTCTTTGAATTTCTTTAAAAACTATAAGGTATTAATTCTTATAACTATGTAGCAAAAAATACTTCAACAAATAAATACATATTTGCTTTGAGAGTATAATTTCTGTCAAGCGTTTAACTAACATAACGTTTATAATTCATACGTGTATAATTTATGGAATGGATTCTTAGTACTGAAATTTACACCACAGCTATACACACTTTAAGCATACGGGTATATATATATATTATAAATTACTAGTGCGGTGACTTAAGAGTTATTTATTTCTTTGTTATTAGAGAATAATATAATATGCATCTACTAAATAGTATTCAAAAGGAGTTTTTTTTTTTATCGTAGATATTATTCTTAGATGATTTTAGTTGGGGTTCGGTCAAGGTAGATCCAAAAAACACAAATTTAAAAAATGTTTTTTTTAATAAAGGATTATCTGCCAACGTTTCGGCTTACATTGTAAGCCATCTTCAGGGCTATCATGAAGACGAGAGAGGACGTCCTGTCCCTAAGTTCACATTTCCATGAGGTTAATAATTAAGGTTTTTTCACTAATACTATTTTTCCTTTTGAACATTGAGAAGGAAAGTTTGTTGACCGTAGATATTATTCTAAGATGATTTTAGTTGGGGTTCGGTCAAGGTAGATCCAAAAAACACAAATTTAAAAAATGTTTTTTTTTATAAAGGATTATCTGCCAACGTTTCTGCTTACATTGCAAGCCATCTTAAGGGCTATCATGAAGACGAGAGAGGACGTCCTGTTCCAAAGTTCACATTTCCATGACTACGTCCTCTCTCGTCTTCATGATAGCCCTGAAGAAGGCTTGCAATGTAAGCCGAAACGTTGGCAGATAATCCTTTATAAAAAAAAATACATTTTTTAAATTTGTGTTTTTGGGTCTACCTTGACCGAACCCCAACTAAAATCATCTAAGGACTAAATAGTATTAATTATTAAACTAATAAAGTTAATTAGGAAGATTGAATATATTCTTGTAACTTCCTTACTCAACTCCACTTTGCACCCTTCTCCTGAAAAATTAGGCATAGGTAGAGAAAACATTAAGTCTAATTGTACACTAAAAATAATAATTCCAAAAATATACTGTTATTATAATTTGAAAATAATTAGGACTTGCTTTCTTAGGTAAGTGATCGATAGGAACATTTGTTAAATATAAAAGTAACTAAGCCCTCTTTAGAAATCTGACTTTTTAATGACTGTATTAAATGTACAATCTATAATCCTGACTAAGACTAAAGTAGGGTGAGAGAATGGGGGGTGAATGGGTGGGTGGTACACAGAAGAGTGGAGGGCAAGAGAACATTTTCGAGAGCTGATCTTGGTTGGACATCTCCGAGGACCAGCTGGAATTAGAAGGATATCGCCTCTAACAGCTGTCGAGCCAAAGATCTTCTCAGACACCCCCTACAATCCAGACATTGTAAACTTATCTGACCTACATAGTATGTTTTCTTTGTCCCCCCTCAGAGGAATCAATAGGAACCGATGACCTTGAAAGGATTCCCACACTTGTACTGAAAATTTAATTAATATTTTCTAAACTTAATGTCGAATCATCATTTTAGAAGCAGCATTACATATAATATATAACAGAGAGGCTCTGCGTATATACTAGAGTTCGCAAACTCACTTAATGACTACTTAAACTAATGTACAGTTAAGTTTTTATTTCAAAACAATCATAAAAAACAAATACGACTAAATTACCTTCTTTTTTTTTTATCTACAGGAAATACTTTTGAGCTGAGCAGAACTAAATGTAATGACAGAAAAAAAAGTATGCTTACTTAATTTATTTTAGGGGAAAGGTATATTTTTTTCCGACTTCACAGTTTAAGAGGATTTGTATCTGAATGTTTTTAAATTCCCTTTCGGAGATGATAGCTAAGCATAAAAACAGTAGTCTAAACTTCTTAAAAAATTTACATGTTTCATAAATTGTTTTATTTTGCCAAGGTAAACAATATTCTTTCTTTGTAAAAAAAATCATTCTATTAACCAAAATTTGTCTGAACACATAATCTTTCCTTCATAGATATCTAATTTTTCATATAAGTAGCCTGTTATCAATGGCTTTTGGTAGTTTTTTCAACTTTTCAACAATCCTACTAAAAAAGCTTCAGTATATATCAACGATCGTACTTAAAAGTATTCAGTACATATACATACAAGGTGTTCTTTTTCAGTAGATAATTTTTAGTGATTCGGTCTAGGTAGTAATTAGTAATTTTTGTTTTTTTTTAGATGTTAGCCTCTTTTTCAACCACTAAGAGTCATGAATAGAGGGGCTATCTACTGGTTGCCAAGCCATTCTAAACATCCATGGCTCAGGAAAAGCATTTATTTATCGATAAAAGCCAGCCTTAGGCTAGATTTGAAACTACGGTGCCAGGCTTGCGAGACTAAATGGATCCCATGAGCACCCTAGCACCCCACATTAAGTTTTTGATTTTATAATTCTAAAATAAAATCGCCAAATTTGGCTCTTGAGTGTTTTCACGAATCGTTGGAATTGTTCTCCGTTGGCTGGAATCAGGTAAGTGCTCTCACTTGGTTGTGTTTACGGATAATATAAAACCATCAATGTCTCATTTAATAACATTCATATGCCATAAATATTTAGGAACTGGAATATTTAAAATCTAATTAGGAGACTGTAGAACCCTGTCCCTTTGTATGATCATTTGTTCTTAAGTAATTCGCAGGAAACCCCAAATCGGTTTTCCCCAGAATTTCATTTTATGAAATATTATACAGATTCAGTTACTAATAATCGATTTTTTTTGTAATAATAAATCAATAATAAAAATTTTTAAGTAAAGTTTTCTTACTTTAAATATAAACTAATGATTTACCGTAAAATATATGTGCTTAATTTACACTGAATCAAACTGATTGGTAGAAACAAACGAATTGGTATGTCTCTGTATATCTGTAGAAATACATGGTCTACATTTTTATTCAATATGCCAAGCATGTCTTTCTGAAGAGTACAACCATATTATTTTGGGGAAAGGGAGTTTGTACCTCGTTCTAGAAGGACGACTTTCCCACCCCGAGAGGGAAGAGCTCCTATTGGAATTTTGAGTGGAAGCCTGGATACAGCGGAACTGCTCCCCCCGTAGATTGCTATCTGCGAATCTCTCTCAGTCGTACAGGAGTCGTGAATGGGCTTTCCATATTCAATCCCAGCCTGCTAGAGTAATGTCTATTAGGCTGGGACAGCCTTCGACATCACTACTATGGGCTGTCTGAAGGATCCAGAGGGGAGAATCCTAACAGTCCAGAATAGTGGGTCATTGCAGTAAAGGTACATTCAATGTCAAACACTATTTTATTATATGTTCCTATAAATATTTTAATTTGATTCGTGATCATATTTATTCGAAACACTCACACATTTATATATAGTAATCAATAACAGGTTGGATTTGAGTGCAGTGCACTCACAAAAAGAAAAAATCACTATGAGTAAAATTTTCGGAGATCTCTCGCCCTTCGTTACTGAGGAGTAACGAAGGGCGAGACTGGTATTGCGGAAGGGACTCAAAGGTAAGGGAAGGCAATTGGGTTTCCCTAATCCTCTTATTGTTGTCAATTGATGCCAGGACTTAAAGCGGCTTTGAGCATGTGGATATAGGCGCATTCTATCGTCTTCAGTCGCAAATATGAAGCCGTGTCAGAAAATTGTTCAATTACTCCTACTTGGAAAGCGTCATTAAAACTCATTAAATGACTCTGAGCATACCTTGCTATGGGAAGAGGGGACTGTGGTGCTGAACAGGATGCTCTGTGGTTATTAATTCTGAGTTTTAGGGGCGTAGTACATTTGTCTTCAAAAAAAAGCTGGACAAAAATTGCATTGAAGCAGGTATACAGAATTTTTTTATGTGCGTGTTAATGAGGATTGTACCATATATAGTAAGTGGGTATTGACACTGGAGAACGTTTTGCCAGTTTTTATAATAATTCCGCGAGTGTTTCATTTTCTATATATAACACAAAAAGAAAAATAACAATGATTCAAATTTTCGGGAAAATTAAAATAAGTTAATTAATAATTTTAAAATTTTAAGCATTTTTTTTTTTTTTTGTATTCACTACATTCTTTCTCCCATCTGTGCTTATTTAATTGTAGTTTCATTTTCTATATACATATACGTGTTTCTGTTTGTATAAGTGTGTGAATAATTGAGCGAAAAATACTTTTTGTTAATTTTTTTTTTCTCCTTTGGATTTCTCTTAGAATCGGTAAGAGAATAATAATACTTTTTAAATGTATTATTTCACGAAGATAATGTGAACGCATTGTAAGATCTACTTCAAAGCAATTTTCGTATAACTTTAACATTTTCGTATAATTAGAACATTAGTCTGAAAAAAAAGAACAATATGTAGTGCGGAACTCATGTTAGCTGAAGTTACTCAACAGGAGTCGAGAGTTTGACAAACTCTCATTAGTTACGTTTCAGCTAATGGTTTTATCTTTAAAGACAACTCACCAATGGGAAACATGATCCCTGTTTAGTTCGCAATATAGGAGTTATTAATTTTATAAATTTTAGTATTTTCTGTGAATATAAAACATTTCATAAACATTTCCTCTTAATATTTATAGCCGAAAATAACCCAAACATTTTTCTTGCTTCTTATAAAATAGAAGAAGCAAGATAAATGGTTGGGTTATTTAAAAAATGGTTGGGTTAATTAACCCAAAATGGGTTGATAAAAATTGGAACAAATTTTCATATGTAATTTAGAAGAAATGACATCAATAGGAATACCTCGATTTCCTTTCATGAAATATTTTAGAAAAGTTACTAAAAATGCTATTGCTAAATTTTTTGAAGTGGATAAAAACTAATCCCAATAAATTCTTAGCTGAATACAATCCCCTCTCTGCAAGCAGTTTACTACATACTTTGGTGTGATATTTGGTATAGATGGTGTATAAAAAATGGACAGAAAAGTATTACTATTAAGTTTACTTGAATGATTTAATTTTTTCTTTGCTCTAAATATATTGAAGAATGAGCTTCCTAGAGCCATTATTAACCAATAATCATTTTTCCCAATATCATCTTTGTCGGGTAATTAAAGTAATTTATCTATGATGTTCACGTAGGCTTCAACGGTCGTCAGAAGTATTTATCGTTTCTTCTTCCGGGTTGGACCGTGTCAAATTGGTGTTATTTGCCGAGCTTTCGCACATCATGTGATGGCTTCTTCAGGGATGAAAAGAGAATGGAGAATGAAGAAGAATTTTGTATTCTATTCTTCTTCTGAAGAAGCCATCACATGATGTGCTAAAGCTCGGCAAATAACACCTATTTGACACGGTCCAACCCGGAAGAAGAAACGATAAATTTATCTATGTCTATTACGATGAAACATATGCAATTTTTTTGAGTTTGCACAACATCTGTAGGAGGGGTTATCCGACTTAAACCCAACATACTTACTGGTGGCAAGTACTTCATGCATTCATGGATATATTTTACTGTAATGGATATTGCACAGTTTTCTAATGGTTATCATAATACCCCGTATTTCGGCTGAAGTTATAAGAAATGGCTGCCATAAAGCCGCCTCAAGCAGATCCCATTTCCTCGGAGAACGTTCTAGTCGGCAGACGCGGAAGACAGACGTGAGTGATAGTTCTTCAAATGGAGTTTCTAATAAGTTCTGGAAACGACCCGACTTCAAGGTCCACGTAGGGTTAGAGTTTTAACCTCAAATATTGTTTGAGCGACATTTTGAATTTCTGGAGGAAGCGTATCGCATCATAGCACGTCACCATTTCAATTTTTAGTTACTGTCGATGGACTCGGCTGACATTCGGATGAGGATTCGTTCATGCGACTACTTCATTCGTTCATACTACTTTTATTTAGATACTAAGATACAATATTATCAACCACACTGTATTTTAGACTTGATACAAAACTATCACTGTAAATATACAAAAATTTAATAGAAATTGGAATATTCTGTTGTTTTTTACATAAACTGATTAAGGTTCTAATTTAAAACTTTTAAATGTCAAAATTACATTAATTAAATATTAATTTCAATAGTCCAATTTAGATCAAAATGGCTCTGAAGACTTTTTTCTAATTAATTGATAATATTCAATAGTTATGTCACACCAAGAGAAGATCATTAGAAACTTACATTAGAAATAATATAAAAATAACAAAGTCAATTTTTTTATTTTCCAACTAAATGGTGTAAGCTTCTATAATTTTTGACAAATATGATAAATATTAACTAATAAGAAAATGTTTTATTGTAAAAAAAAATTGTCTGTTTATCAAATTATTTTTATTTCTACCAGTTTCGGTTACAGGCCAACTTTCAGTCCTCAGCTAATTTAGATAAAATCGTCTTTGAGACTATAATCATTTAACTAGAATTTATAATGTATTTACCATTTCATCTTCCGGGTTGGACCGAGTCAAATTGTTCGAAGAGAATGAGAGTTGTAAAGAGAGATTTTTAAAAATCCAGATGGTGTTTATTTAAAAATTTAAAAATCTCTCTTTACAACTCTCATTCTCTTCGAACAATTTGACTCGGTCCAACCCGGAAGATGAAATGGTAAATACATCTGACGACCGACGAAGCCTACGTGAACAACATAGAATTTATAAACCTAAACTTATTGACGTACCATTAAACGCCATAAAAATTCTTAAACCAGAGAATTATTATATCATAATAGTAAAGCCTAAATAATAATTAAATATATATTTAACTAAATATAGATACATTTTGTGGTAATAATAATCTTCTAAATGTGGTAGATGAAATTCAAAATAAATATATAAAAAACCTATAAACATAAAAAATAAAAGCTAATATGGGACAAAAACAATTAAAAACTAAATATTGACTATTAAACTTTTATTTATTTATTACATTCTGTTAAATAGAAATATTTTGTAATTTGATCACAATGAAGTAAAAATGGCGTTCAATGTCCATTACATAAGGAGAGAAGGTGACCAATAACATAATCCACTCTCAACCTATTTACAGACTATGTCCTGAACCACGTGGCCATCTTCGTTTGAGTCGACGGGGAGGGTTGTAGGGGTTGGAGTTGGAAGACAAGCTAGTGGATTAGGATGGTATGGCAGTTAACTGTGGAAAAGGGTGAAGCCGGAAGAAATGAAGTCTTGAACAAAAGGGATGTTAAGATAGTGGTGAAGAGATGAATTGGATACATAATAGGGAGCATTTGCAATTATTCTCAGGATTTCGGATTGAAAGGACTGGATTCTTCGAAAGATTTGGGTGTTTGAAAGCTTGGCGGCACCCCAGATTTCTACTTCGTAAGTCAGATTGAAACAGTTAAGTTTTCTCAAATACCGATTAATGAAGGCAATCACGGATGATGCTGACGTAGAATCCACGTGATAGAATCCACGCCTGCTGAAAACAGGGCGGACCCAGTGGGGACATATGTGAGTGCAATTCACGAAGACACTCACTCTCGGGTGAAGAGGCAGTGCCTCAGACAGCAATGGGAAGATGTCGGCCATTGCAGACCAAATTACCCGCCATCACTCTGCTACCGTGAGCAACTTAGCGGGGGGAATCTCATTTTCTTTGCTCTAACGACAATAAGAGTATAAATTAGAGAGATATATTACCCTCTACACAATATGTGGGTCATTGTCTACGTTCCCGTGGGTGTACGTACAATTATCTGTTATTTATTAGTTGTTAGGTATAAAAACTATACCTAACAACAAAATATCCCTATACATAACGGCTAACTATACCTGTACGTAACAAAATAACGATAACTTGTGTTACTTTTTAATAACACGCACATATTCATGCTCATTGTGCTGATCTAAAACATATGATTTTATCAATGGCGAAATTATCGTTGTTAATTATAACTGCTAATTATATAAATATAATAAAATAATAAATGTTAATTATAACTACTAAGTACTTACTGTTTTAGATTTAACAAATATAAAAATCATTGCAGTTTTGGCGACAAACGCTTTGGTTTAAACAAACTTTTAGTTTAGAAAAACTTTTTAAGATTTCTTGTTACTTGAAAAATAAATTCCTGGCCGTTAGGTGACATTAGTGGAATTTCACATGGTAAATATTTCACTTATTATATACTAAATACATTTTTACAGGATAATGTGTTAACAATATTTTGTATTGTTACTCATTAATTTTTTCGGTTGATAAGAATCTGTCAAAAATGCTTGCTTATCAATTAAAATCAAGATCAACATAAAAAAATTCCCTTTTATTGTATGGCTTGGATTTATGACGTAGTGTTGTTCACTATATTTTATGCATAGAAAAGTATTATTGTAATATAAAAAATAAAGATTATTATTAAGTTTTCCATTGTAAACATCTACATTTAAATCTGTTTATATTTTTATTAATTTAAACTGAACATAATAGCCGCTAAATCGAAATAACAATATTCCCATTTGGCATTTGAGGTAACCCCCCAGTAATATTCCTATCCTTTTCACATTTAAAAGTGACACAAAATTTCACTGAGAAAAAAAATTTTGGTTTGTAAGCGTCATATATTTATACGGGTATGGTAAAGCCCATCTCCTGGTTGTTAAATTTTGCTATGAAACTCATAATACTCTTCCTTCGTCAATATAAAAATTAATTTAGTTGTATTACGTCCTTTAAACAGAAAATTTATGTAGTCGACCATAATTCAGGTAAACCCCTATTTCCATTCTTTTTAAATTTCCCTCGATAGCATTTCATTTTTTGCAGTTGTATATCAAAATTCATTGAGAAGAACTGAAAACTTCTGTATTTAAATGTTGATACACACACACATTTATAAATTTAAGTGAATATAACTTAAGTGTCTATCAGCCAGGCTTGGAGAAAATATATTGACATTTTTAAAAAAAAGTAATTTACAATTAAAACGATATCGATAGAACAACCATTTATGTTGAAAAAAAAAAAAACATTTCCGTTAAATAGAAACAATAAAAGCTCAGTCCGAAACGAAAATGATACCTCCTTGTTTCAAGCAGGCCTAAGGCTAACTGTAAACATCAACAAAGACTCCAACCCCCATCACATTCTATGATTAAAAAATAATAAAATTTAGTATATCTTTCAACCCGTTCCATTATTATTAGGATTATGTAAATATGTACCCTTCAGTATTATGATATAATTATGGTATAATTTCACCGAATTATCTTATTATAATGGTTTTTTTTAAAAGCATTTTTCTATTTAAGGATGATAAGGAAATTAACAGATTCAATCAATAATAGGGAATTAAAACAATGATATTCCGATTAAAAATGTTGTTCTTCTAATTTCCCCACTCCCAGTAATCTGCTCCCAACCAAAATTAATTGGGTTAGAAAATTTAAATATCGAATTTTGTTTCTAAATTTTAATAATGAGAAGGCACACCCAATAAAGGAAAATACATTCCTCAATTTCTTCTTGAAATAGCGTATTTTTTTAGTGTAATCTAATATAAATGTAAATAATCCAAAGGGTTATTATCACTACCAATGAATATAAAACTATCATACCTTCTATTCTCCGTCTTCATTGGTTTCTGCACACCATCATCTGTTGGCGAGCGCTTTCGGACATTGTCCATATTCTTCGCCGAATACATGTGTTCACTGTCTTTGTCTCTATTCAACTGTTCAAGTTCAGAGTTGAATACAGACAGTGACAGTGAACACATGTATTCGGCCACGAGGATGGACAATGTCCGAAAGCGCTCGCCAACAGATGATGGTTTGCAGAAACCATTGAAGACGGATAATAGAAGGCATGATAGTAATATAAATGTTATAAAATTAAATTTTACACTTAGTTTTTCAGTAAATATTATTTATAACGCCTTTAATTACGGCAATATTAAGATTTACCTCCCTCTAAAATCCGGTGCCCTCCTAATTAATTTTAGAATTAGTGTAGTCTCGATAACATCCCACTTTTCAAGATAAGAGTCTAAGTGACTTCTCTGTTTAGTGCGACTTAAATACAATCAGGAGAAAGAAATATAAAAAGCCGTTGAGTCGAATAGGTTTACTACGGAATTATATTTAGTTCTCACAATTGACATTTACAAAAATAATTCATAATTTATTGCTGGGGGTGGAAGATGACAATGGGGTTGTTATAAGTCTCCTTCACACCAATTATTTAGGCTTAGCCGCTCTCGGAAAGGGCAGCTTTCATCTTCAGAGCTTTTTCCTTGCCTGCACAGACATTCTTATACAGCGTAGCTATTTAAAACTAAGACAAAAAATAAAGTAACTTATAGCTTTTACATATTATTTAAAAGCTGACCTAATTTTTCTATATTCCTCTATTACGTCGCACACTCCTTACTACACAATGACCTTAAAATACCTTTAGTTAAAGACATCATTAAAACCCGTTCTAATAACTTCCATTCTGGCTTTTCCATGCATCCTAATCCTTTAGCCCAAACTCTATCCAGTATACCCATCCTGATAATCCACTACGTCGCCTGAATAGGAAATGGCCCCGTGACCTTCTCATTGCCAACACTTCATAAAAAAAAAATAATATATATATATAAGGCTGAATGTATGTCAATTTGGTAAGTATGTTATTTTTTTTTAAGAACATTAGAAATTTTTTTAAAAGTTGTATTACCATAATGCCTCATTCATAATCCATTACTCAAATGAAATAGTTTTGGAAGTGTACTGATCCCAATCAAGAAAAGCTACCAGGTCTGAATGTCTAAATAAGCATATATTGACATGCTTATATGTCATCATTCAATGAGAAATGATGGGCTATCATTAAAATATTGAATGGATTCAAACTANAAAAAAAAAAAAAAAAAAAAAATTTTTCTATATTATTACTGAAAGGCTGAATGACCCCCTTTGATGAGAGAGCGTGCATATATTGTTCTCGTCTTCTTATTATTAATCGGAGAATAAGCACAAAAGCGTTGAGTTCTTTCAGAGATGAAAGGGAGGGGATGGGGTGGGAGGAGATTGGATTTAAGGATATCGACCTTCGGATCAATGAGGTTCAGCGTAGGGCTCACCCCTAAGTCATCCTGAGGGTCTAATTGCAGCTAGGAAAGTACAAAAAAAAAATGCCTTTCACTAGGCTGAATCTACCAATCAGAAATACTGCTATGTATTCCACGTAAATGCCACTTATATAGGTTAAATTAATTATTTATGCAAAATACATGTAAAATATGTATAATGTATATAATTAATTTATTTATTATTTATGCAAAATATATATTATTATATGATTATTTTGCATTATTTATGCAAATTATATATTATTATATTCTGTACAATTATTATTTATTATGTACATTAATTCAAAT
>KZ807396.1:7811-20113 GCA_000696205.2 Oncopeltus fasciatus
CATTTTTTTTTAATTTTTTTTTTTTTTGGATCCTTTTTTAATTTATTTATACAAATAAAAATGGTAAAATATAAGAGATTGGGTGTCATATATGGACGCAAGAGTGATTACTATACCCACTATAGTATGTGGTATCTGATTAAATTCCACATTTCCCAAACAGGTTTTTGTTACCTTTAGCTTTTAAATAACTTCCTAGTTTGTCTTAAATTTGTATATCCTGGGATAGATGTTTACTAAATTTAAGAAATGAATTCCTCTTAATCAGACCTGCTACAAAAATGAAATAATTTGCATAAGACGCTTTTCATTAGAAGTTATATGTAATTGTCATAATAAATGTATTTATTAATTGTATGACATTATTATTTACCTATACACTTTTGTGCTTCACTCTCATACATACACACATTCACACAGTTCTATTATGTACAAAACGTTTTAATGAATAATCCATGTAAACTGTAAAGTATAATTGCAAAAAATGTTTAGTTTATAGGGTTTCGGATCACTCTAATAAAGAAAAAAACAGATGATAGACTTACTCATATCATTGTTAGAAAGAGATATTTCAAATGTATGAATTCATAACCAGAGGAGAATATTTATACTATTTGGCTAAGATATTATTATCTTAATGAGATATAATCAACTTATCTATGCGTGTTGTGTGTGTGAACGTATTTGTGTGAAGACTTTTGTAATAATCAGTGTAAAATTATAAATCATTATAAAAAGAGGAATGTCAGGAATTCTGTCATGTTAGTTGAAGAATTAAAAACTTATTATTTAAAAAAAGTTTTTTTTAGTCAATATTTCGGCCTAAATTTCAGGCTTTCATCAGGGTAAATAGGGTAATGAGGAGAGATTCATGCTCAACTGAGTCTAAGTCATGACTGAAACATTGGCAAATTTTCTGATTTGTATACAAAAATAAAAAATTGTGTGGTTACAAGTGGTTAGTTTTTAATTCTTCAGCTAGCGTGACCGAATTTCCAACAATCCTCTCTTCATAAAACTTGACAGTCAATAATTTATTCTACATTTATAAATAATTATTTGAAAAAAAAATTATAATAACATCCCAGAACATACAGATATTGAATTAGCATAACCGTTAACTAAATTAGAGGTAGTCACACATAAATTTCTAAAAGATTACCCTAATAAAATTATACTAAAAAAAGATAAAACTTTAATTATGGAAAAAAGGGAAAATATTAAAAAATTAGATAATTCAAATGATGAAAGTATGTTTAGGATAATGGAAACAAATCTTACTAATAATATCCACTACAAAGTAAAATTCTTTATTAAAAATCATTATATATATAAACACACACACGTCCACACTCAAAATCAAAAGTCACATCATGGGACCAACATCAATAGCTTTAGATTTTCTATGGTTAAAAATAGTTTTAAAAAAATTAGCAACAACTAGAACCCCTTCCATTAGAAAAAATATACTTTAGAAAAATTGTTGGAAACTTAGTAATAAACAATTTTTATTACTAAAACATAAGATTACATTTTAACCTATTATTTTAAATGAAAATCATAACGACTTTTTCCCTTTTTTAAAATGGACAACCTCAAGGGCTACATTTATTTTATGAAATTCTCTAAAATTTATGGATATTTAAAGGTGGTTGATATATATATTTTTTTGTAGCTTGNAGCATTTTATTTAGTATGCAAGATAACTCCCCGTCCCCCTTTAAGTCATTATCCTATATATATATATGTCTCTCTCACCTCAGACTATATATGTATAGATATTTATTATCTTTTAAACATTACAAACTTTGTCAACAAAAATGAAAATATGTTGCAGATAAGAATAACCTCATTAGAGCGAACTAGACAGAGTGCAGAGTCTTTCTTAAGAGGATTATACGGCAAGCCTATGAAGATACCTCACTCCATGGTATATGACAGTCTTCTTAAAGTGAGTAATCCCTACTTTGTTTATTTTTTAACCTCTCCAGATTGGAGAAAAGTGCAAACTGGCCTGGGAAGGCTCCAACACACTGCACTAGAATCCTTCCTCACCCATGTGTGGCTTTATCTCTACCGAATTTTTTACCCCTAAGCAATTTTTTCTGGAATAATTTATGGAGTGGCTGTACTCGAATGATTTTGTCTCTCTTACTGAGTAGCAAAATCACCTTCTTTTCACAGTTCCTTCAAGGCTAGCAACTACAAAGCCAGGTGGTTTTGAAGTCTTTTTCACTTACTAACGGCACCTACAGTTTTTTAAAAGAAAAACAATTGGTGTTTGGGATGTTTTTAGCTCTCTGATAGATCTAACAAGATATTTAGACCTTAGAAGGTTATCATCAGAAGCACCACAAAAACAATATCAATTAAACAAAAGCAATAACAAAATGCTTTAGCATGAATATTATCATCACAGTTAAATTTATGTTGTTATTATTGTATCATTAAAAACTGTGTGTCGGAACTTTTGGATTTTCTTAAATTGTATATTCAAACCTACCATGATTTTATTTAACCACCCGTATTTTTTATATTCAAATAAAAAAACAAATTTCTTCTTCAGGGTTCAACTGATTAGAGTGTTGATCTTGTTCTACTTCATTTGTTTATAAAACACTAAGAAAGTTAAAATTAAGATACTAGTTCTCTTTATTCTTCTTTCAGCCCTAAAAAAAAGGAATCACAGTATGTGCCAAAACTCGACAAAAAACAACCTTTTGACATGGTCAACCTCAGAAGAAGAATTTATGAATATTTAGAGACCTTGGACATCTATGATAACAATATTTATGCTTAAGTCTATTGTTATTGTTTTTGTAGTGATTCTTAAGATGACTTCTTAAGGTCAAAAGCTCTTAAATTTAAATAAATACAATATGGTAAGGACAACTTGGCTTTATTTATTAACACTTAATTGTGAGCCTACAAAACGACTGCAAGTAAGAGGATGTTCAAAACAATAGACTTTTTGTTTCAGAATGAGATGAACTGTTCAGCATGGAAGACAAGCACGAGAAATGCCAAATTAGAAAAACAAGTGTCGCTTTTTAAAAACTCTCCAGAAGTAAGAGATCTCTTGACGGCGGTATCTCAAAGACTAGGTCTGGAAGCTGAACTTGACTTTGGTAAGACAGTATTTCATATAACAGCTATTGTTCTAGAAATGTCTGTAAATCTTTAACAGGAACCATGCCCTTAGTTCCATTGGCCCCAATTATTCTATGGGAACTTCTTAAAAGATAAAAGTAGCACCGTACCTATATTCAAAAAAATATTTTGTCTTACTGAACAAATAAAATTATGTGCAAGGTTTTTTTTCAAGACTAAATCACAAAACAGTAATGGCCAGCTTGCTACAGGTCATAGTATACAAAAAAATAATGAACAAAGACTCCTATTTAGCCAAAAAGTTAAATTATTTACAACATAATTTTAATATTAAAAATTTAATTATTTTAGCTAAGTGTTCTAACATTTGATAAAGAAGTATATTAATGTGTTTATTTATATATTATTATCTTAATAGCATACAGGTTATTAATGTAAGTATTTTATTAATATATTAATGAAGAGAACGAAAGAAAAATAAATAAATGTTTTTATTCTTTCCTAAAATGAATGTTACTATAAAATAGAAATGTTATAAATGAAATAAATGTCAATATATATCATGAAAACAAATAAATAACCTTTCATATAATCTCATTGGGAAAAGGGCGGATCTGTTGAAGCTCTAAAGGGATCAAGATGGCTAATATAAAATAAATAAGTTGATTTGCTTACTTATCATCAGTAATATATCCTCCATACTGCATCATTTCCTAGGGAGTCTTGAGGGTGGCAATAGGGATGGTTTTATAACAATTAATTATTTTAAGTATGGAGTGGATGCAGATTATAGAGAGAAATGTAGACATCATTATTCCTTCTGGTCATTTACAGATTATCCCAACTTTAGGAGTAGATGGACCTGTTTAAATTTATTACTACCTCCTCTCTTTATTAGCATTTTATTTAGTATGCAAGATAACTCCCCGTCCCCCTTTAAGTCATTATCCTCCTTAGTTAAGCGAATATGCTCATTTATAATTATAAGCATTCTTTAAGTAAGCCAAAAGTTCTCTAAAAGCAAAACTGCAGATACAAGCTCAATATCCATGTATCCAATATCCATCTCACTCACTTAAGTTTCCTCCCCTGCTCTTCAAAGAAACTTGACTATTAAATTTCAAAACCTCTATTTGTAGCTGTAGAGGTTCGTTGCATCCGAGTTGCCTTAGGCCCAAGACCGAGAATGCCTTAGGCCATCCAAAACATCAAAAACCAAGGTATCTGAAGATTACTCTTTCAAAAGCTCATTTAAGCTCATTCGACCAATCAGCTTCCATTTCCAATGCTCTCAATATTAAAATTTTTATCAAACTTTTTCAATTGCTATTAAAGATTGACATAATCATTTTTTCACCAATACACTTCTTGTAAGAAATCCCAATTAGAATTCTGACAGATTTCCTAATGCAAAATAGTTATCCTTCATTTAATTTCTTATTAATTTCAAAATGATGTATTCTGATATTCATATTTTTTTTCAGATAAAGTAAAAGATATTTATGATGTATGTACATTTGAGTATGCTTGGTATCATGATACGAAAAACTCACCCTGGTGTGCAGCCTTCTCAACAAAAGAACTGAAAGTATGACAATCCTTTACATCTTAACCTAATATTCCTACTATAAGTATATTAATTGAGTTTTTTGTGGTTATATAATTAATTTTACACCAGTTTTGATGTTTCTCTTAGTTAATGGAATACCATGAAGATCTTGTATATTTCTATAAATCTGCTTATGGTAACGATTTAACTATGAAGCTTGGCTGTTTCCTTGTAAAGGATATGTTTGATCGGCTCGAAATGTAAGATATTTCTGTAGTATAATAAAATGATACATATATATATATATATATATATATATATATATATATATATATATANTATATATATATATATAAAACTGGTAGCTAATAGGTAACTGGTTACCTGAACTTCAGTTTTCTGAAATAATGAAATGAATTTTTTGATTCCAGAGATTCTCCTAAATCGACTATGTACTTCGGGCACTCCCTGGGAATGAGAAAGCTCCTGACATCCCTTGAAATCGGTGAGGACACGATGCTATCAGGTGACAGCTTTAAGAATTCCGACGACAGGAACTGGAGGACCTCTTATTATACTCCATTTGCAGCCAACCTCATTGGAGTCAGATACAAGTATGACATTTATCTATATTGGCCAGCTCCAAAAAGTGCAGAGTCATAGGAATTTAAATTCCTTATCAGTACATTGAAATTTCATATACATGCACATTTACCGCTCTAGCATCCGCTGATCGGTAAATATAAAAAAAAAAAAAAGTCCATCACACAGGAGCTGCACATCTAAGCAGATTTCTTATGTTTCATTAAATATGGGCATAAAGAATAGTGTAAGATGGAATTCACCTTAAAGAACAATGAGTGTACAAGGTAAGAATAACAAGATGAAAAAGAGATATTTGATGGTGCGGTGTATGAGTACACCAGTATTTGAGGTTAGGACAGTAAGTTTTAAAAATATATATATTTTTGGGAAAACACAAGTTTTTATTCTTTAATGCCAACTTTTGGTTTGTATACAAGCCACTTCAGGGCTGATGATTATAAAAATTTGGATTTTAGAATCAATGTGTTATTGCAATAAAATTCTGGATGTACAGAGAAGAAATGAAACAAACAAAAAACAAAATTTTAGTTAGTTAGGGTAAGTAAATCCCACTTGTTATATTATACATCTTGGTCTATGTGAAAGTAATAAATAAAAATAAAAATAGAAAGATATTTAAAATTTATGAGTATAATATAAAAGTATATGATTATATATAAATATCGTATGATTGTGGCATAAAAGTAAAAAAGAGCGGAAAGGGAATACCTTCTACAACTGAAAACACTAAGCTTTGCACTGGACTGGACGGGAAAGAATAGTGGGGAAGCACTCAGCCTTCGTGAATTTGCAAATCTTTTCCATAACAAGTATTTTTCATAAAATTTTAACATAGCAGTGTAAAATTACAATTTATAGTTAATTTATAAACTTTTTTGTAACTCATATAACATCAAAAATATTACAATTGTAAATTTTGGTCTTCCTCTAAATCTCTCATGCCCCCTACACCCTCTCCCTCATGCTATACCAACCAAAAACAAATTTTTTCAAGGGGTAGCAGTGAAGTGTCTAGCAAAAAGAATTTGCTAAAACTATCATTCGAAAACTTATCAAAGTTTTATTCAATGATTCATTATCCAAATCAGGAGTTTACAAAAACATTTTAATGTGTTTTACTTATTCTGAATAAAAAATAAACAAATGAATATTACCCTGATCTGTGAATAAAATTGTGACTGAACAGTTGAACCGGGTCGAGAATCATAGTCCCTTTTGTGGTGAGAGGACTTTTCTTTCTTTTTTTTAACCACAAACGGTTATGAAGGGTGGGGCAACCTACAGGTAGCCATCTTAATCTAAACACCTAAGGCACTGGGCAAGCTTTGTGAAATAAATATTGCCTCCAGCTAGGAATTATATCTAAGCCTGAGCCTCTCATCACAGTTACTCAAAGTTACAGTTGAATAAGATGGCAAATAATCTTTTCTGTTACAGGTGCAAGAAGGGTTCACATGGCATGAGGGAGACCTCTCGGCTTGCTTTCTTCGTCAATGAGAAGATTGCACGACTGCCAGGCTGTGGTGGTCGCGAAATGTGTGGCTTGGGGGAATTCAAGAGGGTCTTTGCACAGCTCATGAGCCCCCTTTTCTGCAACAGGGCCTTCTGCAGCTCTTGAAACAGTGATATATCTCCTATATACAGCTCCCTCTTCTGCAGCTCTTGAAACAGTGATATATCTCCTATATACAGCCCCCTCTTCCTCTTCCTCTCTCTCTCTACTTTATTAATTCAGTAAAAAATAACATTTAAATAGGTAACACCATCATTGGAATAATACTAAAGAGGTAATTATGTGTGATTATTAAATCTGTAAACCATGTTTTATTGGAGTTTACTAATGTCATTTTATATTTCCAATTAATTCAGCCCATTTATATAATTGCTATAGTGAGATGAAGCTGCAGTGATGTATATAGTGTTCATTAGCAGTGATGAAAACGTACAAAACCAAGATTGGAGCTTTAGGTGACACAATTATATATAATGTATATTGATAGGTAAAGATGTTTGAGATCATCGATTAGAAAGGTATTCTCTAAACTCTTAATCCAAATTTTTTTTAAATTAATAAATCTTTATCTATTACATTCTGTTATTAACATCTTGTAATTTGATGACATAGAGAAATTACTTTTCTATTATTATATGGCCTTTAATATAATTAGTGAATAACTTTATTTATCTTTATTTTTTTAAATGTTTTAATTGACAGTGTGAATATTATTCTGTTCTTACATATTATTAAAACAAATAGGATTTTATAATTAAAACAAAAAAAAGCTGTTCTGCAAATTGAGAAATTTAGTAAAAGGATTTGTATTTCATTAAAATGTTATATATTGGCTGTGAAAGCAATGGCGATTTCGATCTGTACCAACAAATGAAAACTGTCAATGTGTAAGCAATGTGTTATGTCTAAAAAATATGTGTGTGTGTGTGTGTGTGTGTGTGTGTATATGGCTGATAAGCCACAAGTGTTTCATTTTCTATATATATATAGATGACAATTTTTTTTCATACTCTCTTTTTTAATTTAAATTATACCTGTTCCACCCGTTGTTTAAGGGAGTGGCGACAGTTAACATTTTAAAAACATAGAGAAATGGGACTGTAAGAACACCTTATGCTTAGAATAATGTTTCCACAACACGATACAAGCTATTTTAACATTTTAAATGTATACATCTTCAAATTTTTAAAATACATTTTTTAAAGTAATCAAGAAAAAGTCACACTATTGACAAAAATTAACAAGCAGAGGTTGCCATTAAATTTGTTGGTAGTAGTTTCAATGTTATCTAGGCAGTGTTCCTATGAGGTTAGATATTGTGGTAAATTCCTCACCCACCCCTAGTAATAATTATTATTATAAATTATTCTGTATCAAAGGATTCCAAAACTTGACCATTAAGAAGTATATATGATCTTTCTTATGCACATAAGAAATATTCTAATATTTAAGTTCTTCTTTGTAGAAATAGCACAATTAAAAAAAATGAAATAATATACAAAGAAAGCAATGTATAATATCAGTTAAACTAGGCTATATGCTTCACTTTCACTATTTTAATTTTCAAATATATTTTATTACATTCGTTTTTAATGCTTTTCATTATTTAATATATTTTTCCTACCAGTCTTGTTTATTTATGAAATAATTTTTACAATTAACTGATTATTTTATCTAGTCCCAAATGTCACCCGCTTTTTTTTAAGCTTATGTTCTCTTCATTTCATTCAATACTTCTAAGAGGTTTGCCTCTCGCTTAAACAAGTGTCCTCAGATTTTATAGAAGTGTTCTCTTCTTCAGCCCCTTTTTTATACCACATTCTTTCTCTTGATATGTAGAATTAATTAGTATGCAATAATGTGCTTTGAAAAGACTGCGAGTGAGAATGTGGAAAGCATGAAAATTCATAGTTTTGCATGGATCTTGGTTTGATTAGTAAAATATATAAATGTTCCCAGTGTTAAAGGAGTGTGGTTTTTTAGAGGAATGACTGTCAGGATATGTTTAAGTCTTGTTTGGTTTTACACTCAATTATTTATTTATAAATAATGAGGAAAATGGATAAACTGTCAAAAAAAAAGGGAATAACAGATTATTCTGTTAGTGATAAGTTACAATCAGAGTATCAGGTTAGGGGGAGAAATGGCGGCCATCTTAAATCCATCCTTTGCCATTTTATCCACTATTTAAAAGTTTTTATTAATAATTTCTTTCTTTTTTTTTTAAATAGTTTATTTTTAGTTCTTTACCTTTTTATGTTTTTAATAAACTATTTTAAATAATTTATTGCACTATATATTATCCTATTTGAATGTATTTTTAAGAAATTCTGAGGTTACACTCTGATCAAGATTTGAGTTTCAAATATTGTAGCCCTCCAGACATTATTCTGAATACTTTTCATCCATTCAGCTCAATGACTCACTCTGATAATTCCAGTTAATAATTTTTCATCCATACACAGTGACTGTAACATCTTAATCTAAATGTTTCTGGTACCAATTTACAACATTGTACAATTTACTGCACTTTGCTTTCTATCTTTTTACTCTAGCTAAATGTAAATGTTTCATAACTTTCTCAGATAAACTTACTGATGAAGGACTGAATTCTGGAATACATCCTGGGATTCAGTGTTAAGGTTCCTTAGTCATAAGTTTTGATACCCTTCACATTGTTAGAAAAAAATAAGATGAATGTTATTTTAGCTCTATAACTAATAGAAAGCTTTCTATTTTCCTAATTGGGCATTTGATTGTGCATAGAGCCTTTAGGATTTCATTCATGTTCATTTACATCCAAAATTCTTCATATATCTATTTCATCTAATCCCCTTAACTGTAAATATTTTGTAGCTCTGCATACATATAAATTTCCTCCCGTAGACTTGAATCTTCTGGCTGGGACTCTTGTTTTTCTTATACTAATTATCTGTAAAATTATTAGAACCTTTATAATAAAGCCATCACAATTTACCATCCATTTACCCTCTAGTTCAAATCATGGCTATGATTAATAGCCTTTAATTACTTTAAAATAATTTGTTTGGAGCTATTTGTATAGTTAAAATGCTCCTAATCAAATTTTGAATGGTGTAAACCCCTAAACTCAAAGGACCAATTTTTAAAATATTTTGTAATAAAATACATTATTTTTATTAGTCAATTTTACCCACAAAATTTCACTTTTAGTAAATAGCTACCCATAACATTAACATATCTAAATTTTATTGTTTCATTTTGATTATCTAAATACATCAGCTAAAGCAATTTTAAATCTCCAAGTAGCACAAAACACCAATTCCTATTGGAAGGAGTTGTGTTCTGACAACATCTGTAGAGAGGTTCTCTAGCAGGTTGCCAGGATTTTTATACTTTACATTTTGTATTTATAATTTTACTGATCTATTTACTGAAAGTCAAGTATATGAGCAAGTATTCACATCTATCAAATCACAGATAGCTGTTTCCTTGTCTCTAACTCGAATTACGGCTAAGAATCTCAAAAGAGGGTTACAATGAATGAACCTCCTGATCCACCGGAAACTGTCCTGGCCGGGACAGTTAGATTTTTTATTCTGTTCCCTTACACTAAAAATTGTTTTAAAAAAAAGGTTTCTTAAATTTAATAATCATGCTCAACTAGGAAGTGAAAATGTAAATAATGACAATAATAATATTCTGATAATGTAAAGAGCAGATAATGGATCTCTATATCAATTCTACCCATTTCTAAAGCACAAAGTAATTAAATCATCAGCAGGAGAACCTAAAAATAGAGACATACAATAAAGCTCAATCTGCTACATATAAAAATCGTAGCTAGTGAAATACCAATAGCTGTAATCCCCCATGATACACTTAATGAGTCTAAGGCATTATTTACTGTCCAGATTTAGATAAACTGAATGAGAAAAACATATTACAGGAGCTGAAAGAACAATATGTGAAATCTGCCAAAAAAAAAATTTCAAAAAGATTTTGTGTAGATAAAAAAATCCCCAAATGTATATATTAACATTTAGTTTATTGATTTACCTGACATTGTAAAAGTAGAATTCTATAACTTGACAACTCGCCTTTATATGCTCCCAATACTCTAAGACCTGCCTTGAATTTGGTCACATGGCTAAAAAATGTAACAAAACTTCGGTATGTTATCAGTGTGCAGAGAATCGGCATACACATCACTTGTTTGCAAATCACAATTTCCCTCTTATGTAAATTGTTTAGGCCAGCAGCACAACAGTTTTGACACTAGCTGCCCCCTTTTTACCGAAGAAAAACAAATACAAACAGTTCAGTTTAAAATAAGCTACCTTACAATGTTTCTAAGTGTTTTGAGAATAATCCCTCTGTATTAAACAAATCATTTGTTGAGTACTAAAGAGGAACAAGGAGTGTGTAGATGCAAGAAGCCAAACAGATACATCATTTATTGTGAATACTATTACAGTTGAATATTCAGTAAATACAAACACTGATAACAAGAATGAATCCAGGCTGCCTGCTTGGAGGGGTTATCTTATCAGAGGCTTGCCTCTTGTACCCCTTCAGTCTTCCCCTCTCCTTTCTCCCATCTCAAGCCATTCCCAGCCACTACCTCCTCTGAGCCCTCATTGCACTGACTATAGCATACTAAGACTTCTCTACCTCATAAATCACCTCCCAAATCCAAAAACTCACAAAATTCTCAAAAATCAGAGGAAAAAAATACAAATAAAAGAAAGAGTAGGAAAAACAGACATATACATGGATTCCTGTTAATTCTCTTAATATGTTCAAGTCATCCATTCTTTTAGCAATATTTTTTTCTTGGCCCTACTGTATCTTCCATCTTCCTACTATAGGGGAAAAAATTAATTCTTGCCCTCCAATGACAGTCCTATATTAAAATTCCACCAATTAAACACTCTTACTCCTGTATTCAACCTTATTAAAGATGATAATGAAAGCAACTTATATCACAAAATAAAACAATATTAATTATTATACAAAAAATGTTAAGGAAGCCCGAAAAAAAATATTACTTCCTCAACCAGGAATCGAACCCGGGTCTTACTTGGGGGTTTAGACTCGGAGTAAAGTGCGGGGAGTTGGAAAAATCCTTAAGATAATCATCTAACCTGTCTCGGTGGTATACCAGGTATGCAAGATTAAAATGTCGTTTTAATTCCAATAGAATGCGCTCTTAGCCTATTGAAGGATTTGCTTATCTCTAAACGCTATTTTGTTTGTTAGTCATTTGTTTACAAAAGTCAGTTGTTTTTAAGTCGTTTACGTGGACGTATCATACCTTTCTTTGGTGTTAAAAATGTCTAATTTTAAGCCAAATAAAGAGCATTTGCGGCATGTCATGATTTTCTTATTTAATCAAAAGAAAAAGGCATCTGAATGTCATCGAATTTTTGTTGAGACTTATGGCGATCTTGCTCCAACCGTCAAGACATGTGAACGTTGGTTTCAACGTTTCAAACGTGGTGATTTTGATGTTACTGATCAAAAACGAGAAAATCGACCAAA
>KZ807396.1:34080-87749 GCA_000696205.2 Oncopeltus fasciatus
TAATAATTAATTTTATAATAAAATTTTTACTAACAATTTTATATCTATTAGATTTAGTTACAAAAGGGAACATAGTAAATTTTAACATTTAAATAAACATAAAAAATTACTTTTCAAGATTAAAAAATGTTATGAAAACATCTGATACGATTATTAAATCTATTCACAATCAGATGACTCAGAAACTTATCTAAAGTTACTAAATTTTAAATAATTCTAAAACTAAAACCAATATTTAATGGGTTTGAGAGTCAGGACAAAAAAAGGAACAGAAAATAATAAAGAAATCCTTAGTCTTCAGTATAAAGGAACAAATGATATTAATTTAATATCTTTTTAATCAAAACATAAAGGCTAATCATGTCCAAAAAGTATTTTTGAAAAGGATTCGTTCGCTTATTTTGGGTTTTATCAACAAATAAAAAAAATAGCATAAATATTTCTCAAATTTTATTAATTTTTTGTCCAGAAAAATAAGCTACTAGTGGAAGACAAATAAATTATCCATAGATCTCTCAATAAATGTTTATTAATTGCTGAGCACTAACAGGATCAAGAGTCCTATCCTCAGAGACTCGAAGCCTTTAACAGAGAGATCAGATCTAGCGATGACTGAATAATAAATGACTTTTGTATAATTAATTTAATATAATTTCTGTGAATAGTTTAGTACAGTATTTGCCTACTATAAGTGAAATACTACTATAATAATTCAAAATTATTAAACTAACAGTTGCTTTCTTTGCATTCACAATTTAAAATGCAAATTTTCAAAAATATTTTGCTCAGAAATGTATTTCAGACCCCATAGAATTAATCACTGTAATATATAATTTAATAATTAGTTATATATGAATTAGCTAATAAATGCTATAAGTAAATGTCAATATAGAAAAAAAATAGTTTTTGCAATTGAAGAGGTCACATTTTTCCTTTAAAAAAATCAGCCTGTGATAACTCTACTTTATGAAAACTATTCTAATGCTTCAAAAAGTTTTACAATATTCGCATTGAGATATTTAAAAACTAATGTTCTTAAAGTCTACACCAAGGTTACAATGTAACAGAACCACAATTTGCTTCAACAATAACTATTATATTTAATATTAGAATATATTTATATAAATATTTTACAGAAGACATTATGGGTAGAAAAAGTAAATCTATGTTATAAAATACAATTGATGTAATACTATAATATTGGATTTTCATAAATTAATTAACCTCGGTAAAGTCATTAAAGTATAGTTTGTTTAAACTAAGAATATTAATTCTAATGAAAAAAGAAACAAAAAAAATATATATATGTATACTAACTGATCCATTTTGAAGATTAAATAACTTCACTTCTCCTTGATGTGATCCTATTATAACATACTTATCTTGACCCTAAAACAAATAATATACAACCATTCAATTTTGCATTTAAATTGGATTCTAGAGGAGGAAAAACTGTGATATTATTGTAATGTTTACATAATATTAACTATGCAGCATTATATTACTAAAATATAGTTAAACATGACTACTTGATAAGTGAATCAATAACAGGATTCACCAAATTAAAATGATATAATCAAGATTAAAATCAGGGAAATCAAATCTTGTACATGATTTACATTAGGATTCCCATCTCATGGCAATATTAAATTCCCAAGACATTTCAGGCAAACATCAAGTTTTAAACAGTGGGGCAATGCAAAGAAAACTAGAAACATTTTGTAATATGGGGGTATTGGATAACCCCATTCCTAACATAGGGTATTGAATTGGAGGAAAATATAGGTTTGTGCAAGCTGACTTTGAACAAGAAACTAGCTAAACAAATCACAGATCAAGGGTAATTTTACATATGATTATGCTCCTGGAAGGAGACAAAGGTATCATTCAAAAGATTAAGATTGTAGAAAAATTGGCTGTAATATTTCAACTTTAAATTCGAAAGAAGAAAAAGATTAATTGCAATGATGGCAATGATTAGATGGAGATGTTGACTGAGGGGAAATATGATTTGTTAGGTAATTGGGGTTCGGTCCTTTCTGAAACTATACATTAACTTCAACAAAAGCCAATCTTTATTTTCAACAATCTTCATTCATGATAATGGTAATTTTATTATTATAAAGATTATCTCAAATGATAAATTTTAACTATATATACCAGGTATGCAAGTTTAAAATGTCGTTTTAATTCCAATAGAATGCGCTCTTAGCCTATTGAAGGATTTGCTTATCTCTAAACGCTATTTTGTTTGTTAGTCATTTGTTTACAAAAGTNCCTCCTCTTCTTATTTCGTCTTTAAGTTATAATTTGTGCTCAATATTTAGAAATCTCATATTCATTAGTTACTGCTAAAATTTAATGCCATCGAACTTTTTTCAAAACTTTTTTTTTAATAACCTCTATTTATTTATTACACTTATTTTATTATAAAAAATTTACAAAAATTAGTCCCAATAATTGAGAAGTGGATTTTCTGAAAAATTAATTTCAAGCAGCTGTAACTAATCCATAAGCTTTGCATCAGGTTTCTGCTGATACTCCTCTCTGAATTTCTGCAAACTTCTATGGTGAAATTATAATATCACAGAAAAATTATGCATGTTCTCAAGTTTTTGCGAAAAATTCTAAAGAATGAGATATTTAACACTGAAAATGGCTATACTTCTGCTACATCAAAACTTGGAAAATACTTACCCAAGAGGAGGAAAATGGGTGTCAGTTCAATATGACAAGGAGGGGAAGTATTAAGCAGAGACAAAACAAGATAATTTTAAGTGTTATCATATCTTGAAAGAAAAATAATTCATAATCATTCTATATTTTTCTTCATATGCTTCTGTTAGTAAGAGAATAATTAAAATGATCTTACTTTTACATACAACTTCCCCTAGTCTACATTGCATTCCTTAAAAGCTTTTAACAAACTAGTATTAAAAAATGGGGGAAAAAGGATATACTAGAAAAGAAAAAGTGAAAATACTATTCTATTTCTATTGATTTGTCAACTTACGTAAAAATCGCAGCAGGTGAAAAATGCATTGTCATCCCCAAATCGAAATATATGAACACAACAAAATTTGGAATGTATCAATCTTTGATCAAGTCTTCTTGATTGCACTCCCCTAGCAAATCTTGTGGCAAAATTTGTAGGAATCTTATTGCGTGCCTTTGGGTCAGGACACTTATGAGGTCTGCAACAAAGAGTAAAAGAATTATTAAGTGATTTCAAAATTTCAACTTTTTCCAAATATGAAAAAGCGATTTATTATAACATCAAATTTTACCCCAATAAGAAAAGCTCAAATTTATCCAAAAATAAGTAAAGCTGATTTACACAGCTAATAATAGTGTAGGCTTTTATGTAAACCTCAGGCACTTTATTTACATAAAAAAATTATTATTACCAAAGATAATCCATTTCAAATGGATGTATTCATTTAAAAAACACATTTCCCACCTGTATTAATATTATCTAAATCTCTTAAATTTCAAAAAGAAAAATGTAATACATCTCGATATTGTTAGATTCTGTAATTAACCATATTTATAAAAAGCTCTAAAAGATAACAAATTAGAACATAAATAAGAGACTAATAATACCAAAGACAAAACTAGAAAGTGTACAATACAATTCACAGCTTCTTTGACTATTATTATCGTCATGACCTGAGAATGTAAACAATTTTCACTGGATCTACATGACATCCCATTAACTAATATTTTATTTTTATGTTTGATATTTAATGTTACATAACAGAGTATAGTAATCACTGTACAAAAGGGATTGAATGTAATTAATTATATTATTTAAAATATTAAAACCACATAATAAACAATACTTACTCAAATAGGGTAAACTGTGGGCAAATAGACATAGGGTTTTTGCACAGAGCATGCTGGTTGGTAAGGTACTCGGTAATTATGGAGTCAAGAGTAATACTAGAATTCAGCTCCTTTGGTTTTGAAAGATCTACTGGCTCATAATAAATTTTCTTTTCAAGGGATCGAATAGAATGTGGAGTAGTTGGCTGTTTAACTTCAGTCTTTTTCAAAGAAGGCTGACTGAAAAAATAACTATCATGAGACTTGAATATCATAAAACTAAAGTTATATAATTTTTTAATCAGCTAGTGAATTTTAAAATAGATGAAAGTTAATTACATGAATGCGTATGTTAATTCTTATACAATTCATACATAAATTCTTATTTAATTTTTCAATGCACCCATTCAAAGGAAAGTATTAAAAATATATGTAATGATTTTTACTTCAATCCAAATTTTTTTCTGAGTTATTCATCTTTTAGAGAGTAAATTAATATTAGAGAATGAAAAAGTTTTTGTATCAAACAAAAGTCTTATACTTTTAACAATTTTTAGTGCAAGGGAACAGATTAAAAATCCAACTATCCCAGCCAGAACTCGAACTTGGATCTCCTGCTNTAATATTTATAAAATTAAAATTTAAAAGTAAATAACGAGAGTCATTTAAACAGCTTGACAATGTCAGCTCCTCCGAGCATAAGACGATATATTCGTCTGCCTCGGAGGTTAGACTCTCAACACTAGTGCGGGGAATTTAATAATTTATCAGACTTGTCTCTGTAGCATAATGGAAAACGCACTGGCCCGGATAGCAGGATATCCAGGTTCGTGTCCTGGCTGGGACTGTTAGATTTTTGATTCCCTTGCACTAAAATTGTTAAAATTTACGTGGGATTAAATACCACAAAAAAATAATATTTACAAAAGTCATATCTATTTATCACCCACATCATTACATGAAAAAAAAATCAGGCAGACAGGGTATGACAAACAGAAATCTTTAAACTACTGAAGTTGTAGTTTTTAAAGTCTAAATGATCCTTTATTCCTATTAAGTTTTACATTAAAAGGATTTTAAAAACTGAATTTAAAAATTTGCTATCAATAAAACACTCATTTAAATTAAGAACACACATTGTTCAAAGAAACTCTTTAAAAATAAAAAATATAATAACAACAGAAATATCAAGAAACCTAAAAATAGATTTTGTAAGTAATTGTTCCAATATTGGCAATAAATATACCATTAGAAAGATGATAATAATAATTTTTTTCCACATTTTAATGGCATAAAAATTAATATTAAAACTGTGAAAACCTTTTTAAAAATCAAGCAAGAAAACATAAGATTATTGGAAATAAAGCTTTCTAAAGTGTAGATAGCAGATTTGGAAGTTAATAGCAATTATTTTGCACAAGTATGTGATGAGGGGTGTCCAAGGATAAGATACATAAAAGATAAAATGCAACATAACTTTATCATATATAGAGAGTAATTTGACTTAAAATTTATTCTACAACACCAATATTACGAAGACAAGTTCTAAGAGTAAAATTATAATTCTATTCACAAAGATTGAAGATCAAATGTCTTGTTGAGCAAAAAAATAAAATACGTAGATGATGTATGTGATGAAGCATGTGAAGAAATCTTGATTCCAAGGCCCTTTTCTTTAATCTTCCAAAATGCTTTCTTTACTTCCAGTAGATGTAATTTTTTGTCTCAGATATTTAACTTATTAAATCAATTCCCTTTTCCACACTATCTACTTTTTGTTTTGGTTAAATTATTTCTCATCAGTTTCTTCAGTAAATAACCTTTCACCAAAAATGAATAAATAACTGCAGAAATCATTCAATAAAATTAAGTAAGAAATTCCTGTCAAATTCCTCCATTTATCAAGTAATGCATACAAAAAATAAAAATAAAACTAACCACTCTAATTTATTTTTTGTGGTTATAACATATTCATAAAAATGCCTCCAGATAACAGTGGTGGAAATAATTGATTCCTACATATTTTGTACATCAGTTTTTCAGTCATGTTCATTAATTGATATATAATAAATTGATGTATTTCTTCTAATTTGCATAAGAAAAATGATATTCAATCCAATATCAATTTTTGTACTATGGATGCTTCTTTATTAGAGTAAGGTCTGTGCAAAAAAACATTAGCAATAGGGCCTTTTTTATAACAAAGTGTTCTTTATTCAGGGTTCAAAAATAAATTACTGCCTTTTCTGCATCTTCTCAGACCAATTTGAAAAATTGTATTTTTTTTTTCCTTCTTGAATCAACATACTATCAAATCTAAGAGAATCAATCATTCTTTTACAGCTTAGTCCATTTAGTCAAATTATTTATTAAATACAAATGAACCTCACCACTGACTGAATACTCCCAGTACTTCCCCACTCCATTACTGTAATATAATTGTATTTCTGTAACTCATGAAAGTTAAAAGAATAATTGGGATTAGATGCTAACAAAAAACCACAAGCCATTACACAAGCTTGAAAATACTTTCAAAAATTGTCACTGAAAATTAATGTACCTCTTTTTATTGGGAAAAGTTATAGTATTGGTTTTTCAGGACATTCCTCAAAACTCACTGCCATGTCATTTCCTTTATCACAATTTAAAACTTTTGAGTGTGGTCTTAAAGTAGAAAACTAATATGTACTGAACAGTAAATAATAATTATTTCATTGGAATTACAATATAAAATATAAATCATGAAACTCACTATAGGAACATATTTTTAAAAAAATCATGTTTTCCTCTAAATGGGTTGTAATAATTTTCAGATAAATATTGGTAAAATGTACCAACTTCACAGATGTCTTCATTGCTTAGTAAGCTAGTAATATAATTTATTTAAATATTAATTTTCATATTTCAATAATAGTGGCATAAATTATCAGAAACCTGGAATGGAATAAACTTCAGGTTTTATTTTTACTAAAATATTTTCTTTGTTTTTAAAGCACTCAATTGATAAATACAAAATGGCATATTTCTAATTTCAGTACAAGTTACAAAAAAGTATTTTCATTAAGGTTTCTAATTCCATCTCTTCTATTAAATTCTCTGAAATGAAAAATGTTAATAGTCATTCCAAATAAAATTTGCTCAATTCTAGAACCCGTATGGAAGATTTCTACTTATATGGATATAATTTATGAAATCTTCCAAACGGTAAAATAAGTCTTCTAAGCATCCTTTCAGTCAAATCCAATGCCCAAGAATATGATCACCAATGTAATTCAATTTCTTTCAGCTTTAATGGGAATAATATGAGATTATGAGCTTCATAGAGTTCAAAATGAACTCTCAGCTTCCATTAGTTAACTAATACAAGTGCGCTTACCCATACATGGGTGTCTCCAGAAAGACATAAATGGTCTAGAAGGCCACATTATGTGCTATCATCCTTTTGCAAAAACAGGCCGTAAACATCTTCATACACTTGATTTGAAGATTGAGTAGAAAACAACCAATATCAGCCTGAAAAATTTCCAATTGAGAATTTTTTCCCTATGTGTTTAGTAGATTTTCTCATTGATTTCTTAGATATTTCTAATATATAAGTCATATAAGTTATAATAAAATGAATACAACAAAATAAATAAATGAAATTAAAAAGTACACTCGTACTATTTAATTAAATTTACTATTTAGTAACTATTTTAATGAATTAAATAACATAACTATCAGGACTTAAAAAAAATAAATAAATAAATAAAAACAATTCTGAAGTGGAGAGTCCACTGAAACTCCACTTTACCATTAGAAATAATTATTTAACTTCAGATATTATCCAATGAAAATTATAATAATTATAGAATTTTTTCAATATAAATACACTGAAATCATTAATTTCTATAAACAATTTAAAAAAATTTTCAATTATTAATAAACAACAATAAAATGCATAAATATTGATTAATTACATTAAAAATTAAATATTCAATCAGTTATAACAATTTAAAATTTACCATATTTTGTTCATATAATAGATCCCAGTCATGACATTTTTATTATATTATTATAAAGAAAATGTCCTCAAAATGAGATTTCAACTGAATGTACCCCATTGCTGGGAGAGCAAAATGCAACATCATATTTGTAACCCCTTATCTTTTTTTTCCCCCAAAGCTACACTTTTCATTAACTCAAAATTACACTGTGGCCTTACAACCTCAAATATCCCATATTAAATTAAATCCCCTTGAATTCGCTCTGCACAGGTGCAATAAGTTCTTATTTATTTTAACATTAGTGTGGGTTCTAGGGCTTCACCAATTTCCAATAGTTTTTCAGCTTAGTCTGAAAATAAAACTTGAACTCATCATGGCTCATTCATTTTTGCTGTGAATCTACCTCCACCATAAGGCTTTAAATCATAATAATACGCATATCTATTCAAAACTTTATTCTGGTAATCCCAATTATAGAGAACTGGATCTTAGCCCACTGAGCAAACTTCTAGCCGGACTGGTACCAGTCTTTTTCTAATTATTTTCTAAGTAGGACTTACTTATATTCTTTCCAACAAATAGAGTTTTCATTTGCAATCTAATAGTCTACTGGTTCTCTATTGCTTCATTTTTTCTATCTGCAGGGAAGTTATTTTCTTTTCGCCTTTCAACTTTTGATGTCCTAGCAGTAACTATTGAATGCAGTATTCCATGATAAGCTACATCCTGACTTTAGGTTTTTGCTCATATTTCATATTAACGTCCATCATTTTTTCTAAGTGAGGCCTGAACAGTTAGTAGAGACTGTTTTAGTCAAGCTTTTATTTGCATGATTGAAAATTAACTTCATTTTTACATAAGCTATGCTTCAAGTTGTAGCAAATACTCTGCCTAAAATTTCTACATATCTTTGAAACTTTAAACATAAAACATTCTCAGGTTAATCAAACTTCAAATAGAGTTTCTTATCTTGCTCTCATCTGAAGACATTGAGAAGTTATATTCAGATTTTCATTCCAAAAATTAATTTGTAGTTTAATTCTAAATGAATTAATTAAGTTACATTTATTAGATGATTTTAGTTGGGGTTCGGTCAAGGTAGATAAAAAAAAAAAATACAATTGTAAGCCAATATTGTAAGCCATCTTCAGGGCTATCATGAAGACGAGAGAGGACGTTCTGTCCCTAAGTTCACCTTTCCATGACTACTCCTTTTAATAAAGTTACATTGCAGAATAATTAGCTAGAAATCCTAGTCTGGTTGAAGAGGTATCAAAATATGTGTCTCTTAGGAATCCTTATATTGAATATATTACTTTGAACAAAAAGGAACATACTGGAGTTGAAGCTTGCTATTAATCAGTGCATATTACCACTGGTTTTAATATAAGAAATTAGAATAAAAATTCTAGTTAGTATATAGTATAAGATAGGTATATAGTATAATATAGGTATACTATTTATCTAGCTGACAAAGATGATGATTATTCAAGTTCTGTAAGTATTCTTCTAAAGCCCTACCTCCCTTTCCCTTCCCTTTGTACATTTCAGTCAAAAATGAATTTGTTAAACGGATTGCAAGACAAAATACCTAATATAATATGGCTTCAATATTTTAAAGAATGGAAGAAACCATAGAATTTTCATGATGTATTATAATGAACTCTTTCATTAAATTCCATCCATAAAAAAATGTATACTCAAATTATTTATTCAATAATTAAAACAATTATATAAATCTTGTTTTACTAATATGGATTAAGAATTACTCTTTCTTGTAATTTTTCAAAATTTACTCACTTACTTTTAGGGAGGGGAGTGGCAAATCTAATGGCCACTGAAATATAGTATGAAACCAATTTATTCTCCATATCTCATACTTTTTTTTGTAAGAATGGAAACTATTCTGCTTGAGTCTTAAAGAGAAAAATCTCCTTGATCTTGCTTATAATTCAAAACAAAACTATTTTATATAAGACCCATATGTTCTTGAATGAAAAAACCAAATATGAAAATATTTAAAATAAATATAGTAAAAAGAAAAAATAGAATGATAGTAAATCATACAATAAAGCCAAACCTGGATGAAGATGTTGATGATGCTATGTTTAATTTTATTGGACCAGCTGGTGGTTTTGGTGTAGTATCTAAAGTTGATTTGACTTGCTGATGACGATTCTAAAATTTATAAATACAGGTATCATACATTTTAAACTACAAACTACAAATATTATAAATAACATATAAAAATTATTTATTACTTATTCGTATTCTTATTACAGGAATATAATAATGTTATCTACTTTATGATAATACAATACTGTTTTTTTTATTTTTATAAACTCTATCTATCTATCTATGGTTGGCTAAACTTTCTTTATCAGTTAATGAGAGAGATAAAGGATTATTGAACTAATGAATATTTTGCAGGGCCACCAATAAGTCTGTAATATTAAACTCACTACTTTACAATGCCTTGAGAGAGATGTGTGCCTGGTCAAACTGATACACAATTAGTTAATTGAGTCATAGCTTTCAAAGAGTTAATTGGGTTAGAGGGACACAATAGATTAACATTATCCTATAGGAACTATAGGGGAAAAAAAGAAAATACAGATATGGATAGTTTCAGGTCTTTCAAAAAGTGTCCAGTTCCCAGTACATAAATCACTCAACAAGGTGAGTATAATTTTTGCTAATAAACATTAGTTCACCCAGACTGGATTGTTCAAAAGTAGTGAGCTGAGGAATATGATATAACACAAAAAAGACCATTTGTGCCCAAATGCCAAATGACCTTAAAGAAGTCAGCAGCAGCAGCAGGACAGGAGAGTTAAATTTGAGAGTGAAATATCTTGCAGAATTCTAGAGTTAGTACAAGAGAATAAAGTACACCGGCTAAAAAAAAAAAAATACTAGTCATATGAATGAAATAAAGTATTGAAATTTTTCAATAATTTGTTTGGTAAGAGATATATTCATATATACAGTAGTATATAGTACACATCGGCTTTCACTGCAGGTCAGTAGGAAATATTTAGAGGTTTTTTGGACTCCTATTTTACAGAAACCGACAAGCACCCCACTGAAAAAATCTGTGAATTGAGTTCCTCAATATTCTGAATATTTGATTCATAGGAAGTATAGACTCATAATGGTCCTTCAGAGAACCTTATAAGAAGTTACACATGAACAAATCCAATATCTGGAGGGTGATTTAAGTATTGTTTATTCTTAAAGGAGATAATGAAAAGAGTTAAGGAAAGAAACAAGTTAACTCAAAGCAGATACATTAGTTTCTCCTCAAACATACTGAAATTATATAAACGACAAGATCTGAATATTAAGAGTGAGATGGATAATAATAGGTAGGTAGGAACGGGTTTAGGGGCGATAAACACTTAGATTATTACGCCCACATCTATTGGATAATAATATTCCACTTTACCATGATTTAATTTGCCTCCTTCATATGCCTAAGAGAAAGAAAAGTCACAGCACAGTGTGTTAGGAAGGCCCAATAAAAGTGCCAAACACAAGAAGACATAAAGGAAATTAAGCCTGGAGACCTAAGAGGGCATGTAAGAATTCCAAGATAATTATGTAACATAAATCTAATATGAACTTAGCAAGACATTTGCCTAAAAGAAACAGTCAGAAAAAATTTTAAAAAATGACGGAAAAGTAATTTTTTTAAAAAGGAAAAGTTAGATCAAGAAGGACATGTTTCATGAGTTTTGGAGTGAAAGTGTCGGTTGATAGAAACAAGATTACTACAGAGCATCAAGATTTTCATCTTATTAGGAAAACTAAAGTTGGATAATCTAAGATTTCCCATATTTCATTATATATGGATATACATTATAGTAAATTAAATTTAACATAAAAGCTGTTGAGAACAGTAAGTGTAAAAGTTATGTCCTCTAACGTTTGCTCTAGACTGGCCGGGAAGATAGATTAGGAGAACGCTCATCTGTCATATCTACATTTGTAAATTTTTCTTTAATGTATGTTTTTCATAAATGTTATAGAACAGAAATGTTATAACATTGAATTTTATTCCTAATATATTCTATAAACTTTTCATAACTCAACTAAAAACGAAGATACTACAACACAAATTTTGGTCTCCCTCTAAACCCTCCCAAATATAATCTAATAAATAAAATATATCTAAATTTCAACCAAAAATAAAAAATTTTGAGGGCGCAATGAAAAGCCTTATTATGAAATAAGGATATCTATATTTTAAAAATTAGAGGTCTCGCCCAACTTGAAATTAATTTTCAAATATCTTTCCTAATATGCTCTAATTTTTTTTTTTTTTTTTAATGATATTGAATATTAATGTTATAAAATTCCATTTGCACCAATTTTATTCTGCACATTCACATTTCTTTTGTAATAAAGAAGACATTAAGATTTTGGCCCCCTCTGGCCCCCCTACCACTTGACCAATTTTAGACATTATCAAATTTATCGAACGGTTTGAAGAAAAGAAATTAAATACCGAATTTGGTTTCATTATTTTAAAAATTTTGAACAATAAAGCACATAGAGACAAAAATATAAAAATTTGGACGGATCATGTTTTTAGTATATCCAAAGCAGGATTGGTGAAGAACCGATCAATGTTTTGAAAGTAGCATCATAGTACCAATGTGAATAGCTTGCTTGATTTCCCTAAGGGAAACCTGTAAACAAAGACTCTCCAAACAATTTATTAGATTATATGTAGCAAGTGGAATTATTTTCCTAATAATAATGACTATAACTGAAATGAATTACCACTATATCCAATTCAACAATGAAGCCCAGAATAGGAAGGAACAGCTAAAAACGTACAAAGAAATAGGAATATATGAAACATTGAATCAAGCAATAAAAGGTAATTAATTGTTATTGGACATGGAAAACTATCTATAGGGATAGATTATAGTGTTATTGAAACATATGAACTACAAACAAAATTTAATCCAAACAATGCTGATGCAGTGTTATGTTAAATGCCTATAAAATTAGAAATTTAAACAGCAATTTTATTTCAAAATGGTGTATTTGTGTGTTTAGGATAGAATATCCACTGAACCTATAAAAGCTCATGATAAATTAACACCCCTTAATTAATGGGGATATCAACATTACTCAGCAGAAATTAGTTGATGCATTATGTCGGACAGATGAATATATATAGAAAAAAATTAAAGCTAACTAATAAAATTAATATGAGAAACTATGAAATGTTTTCAATTAAAATAATAATATATTACCCTAGTTGGAGTAACACGTTGCTCATAGGTAAAAGGAGAGAGAAACATCCCTCCAATTGAAGGCTGAGGTGGTTTAATAGTAGGCAAGCCTGCTTCTTTTTGAAGTACTTCAGCACTTTCTGGAAAGCCATGATTTTGGAGGTGCTGTTGGATAAGTTGTAGAAGATCACGATCGTTGAATTGAATTCGTGTTTGTGCCACAACATTTGCCTGAAAAATTGATTAAGTAGTAAGAAGCAAAAAATATTATTTTTATTTTATTTTAAGCAGCAAGTAATTATACATGAGAAACCAACCCTATGTATATTAGATAAAGATGGTTCCAATTCATTTTTTGGCTTCCGTTTTCCTGAAACTCTTTCAAGCAGCTCCAATGCATACTTTTGAAAGGTGACATGCTCTTGTCTTCTATCTTGAAGAATTGGGTCCCTCATCAAATCTTAACAAAATAAGTTATGTAATATTAATTTATAAGTATTCTAATATGATAATTCATACAGAACAGAAAATATTAAATTCAATAGGAAATAGAAAGTTGTATTTTTTTCATTTAATTAAAAATAATTAATAGAGACAAAGAATAAATATAATTTTAATGAGTACTTTAAAATGAACATGTAAAAGCAAAAAAACCAAGCTGTTAATAATATTTATAATAACTTCTGTTTTTCACACAAATTAAATTTCTAAATCCTTTAATTTTTATAATTTTCACAAAANTTGTAATGGTATCAAAATTAGCAAAGCACCAAGTCCTATAAAGGCAGCTGCGTCCATTAAATCCCACATCAAGTAAGTGACAATACAAGTCTGAAGAGGTCCAATCCAAAGGATATGCAGGAATATAAAGCAAATATCAAAACGATTCACATCATTTGAAATTAGGTTCACAACTTGCCCTCCTGTTGTTTGACTCAATGAAATTTTACTCAACCTCAAAGCCTATATAAAAAACACCATAAGTTTGGTAGATGTTAGAAAATTGCAATTTAATTATTATCAGTTTTATAGTCATAAGTTAATCAATAGTTTATTAATAAAGTACTTGACTGTTAGTAAATAATGGCATAGATAATATATTTCAGAAGGAAATAGTAGAATCTAGTCTTTATATTTCAGCTTGCAAAAAAAAAAAAATTGTATATTTTTATTTTGCAAGTAATTGTTAAATTTTTTGGTGCTTTTACCTTATCTCAAGCAAAGTATAGTAATCATGAAAAGATTCAAATGTGAGTTCTTAAGGAATCTTTAAATTTTATGGAAAACTTAACCTACTTTTGATATGTTCACAATATTTTGGTAAGTGGGAACTGTTTTACAAAGCTCAATGCACTTCAAAAAATTTACAGGACTAGATGGGAAGAATAGCTGGAGAGCTTTAGGGCATAATTGGTGCTGGCAGAAGGATACTTGAAAGTTGTGAAGATAGAGAAAATATCAATTAAATATAATTCATATTAAATTAATACCATAATGATAGCACGATCTAATTAAAAGATATTCAAAGTATGAAGAGGAGTAATTCAGAAGTTAAGAATCTATTAATCAGTTGAAGTTATTAAGATTTTCATAATGGTGGTGTCTTATAATAAATAAAGACAAATCAAAGCAGGGAGAGGAGTAACTCTGATGCGAGGCTAAAAACAAATATTGATTTTAATTAAGATATTGATGAGTCAAAATTCTATTTATATTTAAGGTTCTTACAATATAATATTAAAATATGAATATTGCTCAAATATATATATATATTAAGGCTAATAATTATTTCATAGGAAGATTTTGATGAGACTCGCCCTAAGTTATTAAAGAAAATAAACTGCTTTTGAATAATTAGGAAAATACTCAGCACCAAGTATATGAAATAGAGAGAACCTGGGAAAATATACTGTTAGAATTAGATGAACTGTCAAATCAATCACATCAAACTGAAGTAACATTTATCAGAATTTAACAAATATAATATGAAAAAAAAAAATTGAAAAATAATATAGAAACTTGTCTATATAATATAATTTAAAAATAAAAGAAAATATAATACTGTGTAATCGAATATATAAAATGGATACTGAACACATTAGAAAGAAAAAATATTAATAAATAACTATTCTAAGAGTAGCTACCAAATAGGGTGATGGGGAGAGAGGGACTCATGTTAAACAATGTCTACATCCTGACTGATCTGTTTTTTGTTTTTTTTTAATTTTATTTAATAGTTGTAGAAGGGAACAGGAAAAAAAAATACATGAGGGTGGTCTTATGGTGATTTTTGTTTTAGGAAGTGAAAAATCTTTTTATATGTGGAAGAAATATAGTCTATGTCTGTTTTGTCATTGATGAGGTTTTGTTCTTAATGTATGTGAATACACTCAGCTAAAAGTCATTTCTCAGTAGTAGAGTGTTATGAAAGGGCTGTAGTGGTTTTTTAAAATTTTTAATGTCAACATGACATTAACATGATGGCTGCTGGTTCTTCTTTTTATGGAGTTCTTTGTTAGTCCTATATATGCTGCAGTATAATTTTACCTCAGCATATATTGAACTGCAGCATATTTCCAATATGTTCAGTATCAATAATTTTATATAGCCGATTACACAGTTTTATATTTTTATTTATTTTTTATTTTTCAGATTATCATATAAAGACATATTTCTATATTATTTTTGTATGTTTCTTTTTCATATTCAGCCCTCATGAAGGCCTAAAATTCAGGCCCTAACATTAGCTAAAATAAAAACTTTTTTGGTTACAAATTAGTTTTTAATTCTTCAACTATCAAGACCAAATTCCTGACAATCCTCTTTTCTTAATTTATGTACATTCAATAGCTTTGAAGTTAAGTTTAGGTAAAGTAAACAGGGGATGAAAACAAAAATTACAGTCCAATATTGTTCTGAAACATGAGTTGATTATCAGTAGGTTTAAAATTAATAAATATATAATTTGGGAATTTATGTAAGAAGAATTTTTCGCATTTTGCAAAAATCACTTCAGGTTAGGTAATTAAGGAAGAATGTTCTAACTTTTTAATAAAAAAAATTTTGCTTACTTTGTAATTGTCCAGTAGTGAACAGAGGAAGCTTGCTAATGATTTGCCGAACAGTCTCACTTCTAGCCAGGCCCGCTAAAGCTTGGCAGGCTAAACCCCTAATTGAATCAGCATCAGTGATGGGCATTTTTGTTTGAATTAAATTCAAAAGCACCTAAAATTAATAGAGTGATACATATAATTCAAAATAAATACTGAAAATTCATAAATCAATTATAGTACAAGTATGAGGCATAAAAGATAGATACTAAAAAACCTAAAAAGGACTAAAAAACATTAACGACTAAAGAAAGAGGTTTATGCTACCAAGGAATTTATGGAATTTAAATTATATGATATTACATAAAGTATACTAGAAAATCTTCATTTATTATTTTAAATTAGCAAATAAAGTATGTTTCAAATTCTTTTCAAAATATATTGGTTATTCTCTCATTAACTTATAGAAGTCTAATAAATCATATTACATAAATAAATAATGAGCTGAGCATTACATAGTTATTTGATATTTTATTTATGATATTTTTATCAAAATTATACATAATATATACTTAAAAATAAATTATTTTATGGTGAAAAAGAAGACCAGTTTAGTTTCAAGAATTAATATAATAGCATGCCAATTTATTTATACTGAAAGGAAAATTAGATGTAAAAAAATTAATAATGAATGATACAGAAACCAAATAACATTTGATATTAATTTTTTAAATAGAGGTTTTAGTTGTGGTATTTAATCCCATGTTAATTTTATGCAAGAAATGCAAGGGAATAGATTTTTAAAAAGCAGGAGACCCGGATTCGAGTTTCGGCTGAGGGAGTAAGATTTTTTAAATTATATTCCCTTGCATTTTTTGTATAAAATAACGTGGGATTAAATACCACAACTAAAATTAGTATTTAATATATGTCTCCTATAGTTTAAAATTAAGACGGAAGTAAATGAATGGAAGAAATAAGTTGAAATTCGTGGAGTTTGGTGCTTCCTTGGATTGAGTGCGGCTTCAGAGACCTTTCCTTCAAATCACTTGAAGTACTCACTTTCTTCATAATGCCTTCAAAACTTCTTCCAAGTTCTGCAATCCATTTATTAATTCCCAAAGAAAAAGTGCGACCTCTCTTCTCAAACTTCGCAAACCTCGGGCAAAGATTTATTTAGATTTGTTAGAATTCTCACAATGGTCTGATAACAACCGTTAGGAACTGGAACGTAACGATAAACATTCTATTATTGATAACCTACTCATAAAAATTTCTACATATGGTACAAACTACAGTGTGCCCAATATCTGAAGGCTCGAAGCTCATTAACCTGCCCTATTAGTTAAAATGTATTAGGTCTGCTTTTAAGGGCCTTCAGATATTGGGTTCAGTGGATCTGGGAAACAGCAAGTTATCTTTAATGCATTGATGATTAATATCTTNATCAAAATAAGATACAAGAAATAATAAATAAGAAACAAGAAAGGTTTTTAAAGTACAAAGAACAATTTTTACTCCTAATTTATCACTATACAAAGCTACAGGTTAAAGAACTATGGTAAGCTATGAACAGCATCAATAAAATTTAAATTTAATGATAGTCATTACATATAACAAAATATATGTTAACTCAGCATATATATAAAATATTTATTAACTCACCATTATACCATTAGTTGTTCTCAAACTTTCCCATACTTTTTCAATAACCTCTTCACTACTGCGTAACTGATGAGTTTTCTTTTTATTTGAACCCCCTGAAGAGTAGCGAGCAACAGAACCACCAGCCTAAAATATTTAAGCTTTGAACTCAAATTCTGCTAATTACAGTAAGTAATAACAATACTAATTGTTATAAAAAAAAAGAAAAAAAAAGAAAAGGACTTACTCTAAAAATTGGAGCACAAACACAGGTAATTATGACATGAAGAGCAGAACGTTGAACATCAGGGTCTGCAACAATCTCCCCTTCCGCAGCTCCAAGTATGACATTAATTCCCAGCATATTGTTATCATCAGGTAGTTCAACTGTAGAACAAAGAGTCAATTGGACACGTGGCATCACAGAACATATCCTAATAACATCTAATACACTCCTTACAGTTTCACTCCTGAAAAGTAACATAATACATTCATTAAACACTAGTGATAATACTAAAACCAACATTAAACAATAAAACTTATTGTTGGTGTAGAGATAACTCATTTTACTGGAAATCAAGCAACTAGTGACATTGGTAACATCCTTTGATAATTTCTCAATACTACTTAGAAGAAGCTAAAAATAAGGTTCATTGAAAATTATATATGCACTTGAAAGTTTGTATATGTGTCCTTTATATAGAAGGTTTTGTATCTGGGTTCCTCAAGTCCTTTTTCTGAACTATTAATTATACAAGTAAATACACACACCAGTGTGCACTATATGTCTGAGGAAGGAATGGATTTGCCAAAGGTCTGAAAAATGACAGTGGCTTCTCTTGATTGATGAGATCCATCAGTCTAAGTGTAATGAACTCGTTTAAGGGACTGAACAACAAAAAAATCACAGGTCCTTCAAAATTAATAAAAAATTTTTCCCCTCATGGAAAGTAACCCTGGAGTTTAATATGTACATACCATACAAATATTGTATGTAATGTACATGGATAGTAAATAATTACATTATTTGATTGTAACATATGATTAACAAAAAAAATAATAAAGTAAACAAAAACTAACAACTAAAAAACAAAAGAATGAGAAAAGAAGAATTGTAACAAAAAAAGAACGAATTAAATGGAAAAAAAAAAAATCTTGGAAATAAATTAAAAATTTGAACAAGAAAAGAAAGAAAAAACTATAGAAGTCAGAATATTTAAATAAATATACGATTTCAATTATATATATAGTAAACTCAATGTGATAATTTAATTATGAGTATCTCTCATTTATGTGTTTAATTTTTTCAAGAGAGATTTCATGGAATGTTTTGAATTCTGGTAGTAATTTGTCCATCAATAAATTTGCTTCTACTGGCAATTTTCCGTACTTCAGTAGTGCCTTTCTTGTTAGTTCTGACCTGTAGTCAGTAAGTAGTGTACTGTCCTATATCAAATGATGGTATGTCTGTTCGCGTGTAAAGTCAAAAGGATAGTAAGGAGAATCTTTAATTTTAAATCTATAAAATAACTGTATCCAAGCAAAACTAATCCAGTTGTTACCTATTGTCTGTAAGTTATATAAAATTGTTTTTGTGTCTTCGATTGTGGGGTAGTGGCATTGCCTGTTTGTGATCATATCTAACGTGGATTTGGTGTCAGTAAGTATATTAATATTTTTATTGGTTAGTCCTAATGTTAACATGTGTTCAAGTTATTTTAGGATAGCGAATTGTTCAGCCTGGTTATATGTACAATTTGATCTTAACTTAAATTTTAATACATCTATGAGAATTTGATTTTCGAAAATGAGGCTGGCTCATCCATCAAATTCCCCATCCTTGCTTTCGCCTATGTAGATTTGATAGGCAGTTTCGTCAGTATAATTTAGACAAATATCTGGGTAAAGGACTGGGTGTAACCAACTCGAGGGGTGTGGGATATGTTCTATCCCATCTGCTTTGAAGTCATTCGTGTCGTTTTAAAGTTAACAATCAGAATTTACTCACATTACAGTCGGCTAATATACTTAAGGGAATGATTTTAGCTAGAACAAAGGGAGTTTCATATGAAAGAGTCCAGAAACCCTTAGCACATCATGTGATGTGCGAAAGCTCGGCAAATATCAACAAATTGACACGGTCCAACCCGGAAGAAGAAACGGTAAATACATCTGACAACCGTCGAAGCCTACATGAACAACATTTAGAGCGTTTTCGAAAGGATAAAGTGAATTTTGTGCATCGATTCACCACTATAGTCATCTATAGACTGATGACTTGGGTCCATCAACATAATACTGAATCAAAATAAGAGGCTAAAGAGTGGCATGAACCTGGTTCTTACGGCTCCAAAATGAGTTAGTGTCCTAAAATCAGCCAATATGGTGTTAGCAACAGTTTTTTGGGATGCAAAAGGAATTTTATTTGGGGATTACTTAATTGAACTGGTGAAACAATAAATTATGAATATTATTGTAATCTTTTAGATCAGCTGAAGGAAAAGATTTGTGGAAAAAACCCAGTTTACAAAGGAATTTTTTTTTTTTTTTTTTTTTACAGAAGACCATGCATCGTTACACAAAAGCATTTTGACAAAATCAATGAATTAAAGTTGGAATTTTTGGAGCATCTACCATTTTCACCAGATTTGGGCCCCAGCAACTTCCATCTGTTTCCAGACCTAAAAAACTTAATGCCTGAAAAGCATTTTTCATCAGATGATAAGGTCATGAAGCTGTGGATGCATATTATGCAGCTTCAGGGATACATATTTTCTTACTTCAGGGATGGAATTCATAAATTGGAATCTTGTTGGAACTAGTGTATTATATTCAGGGAGAATATACTGAAAAATAAAGAGCATTGCAAACCATACAATTGTATTTTCTTATCGAACCGCAAAACTTGAACAATCTGGTTTTAGTAAATATTGTGGGATGATAATAAGTCGCCTGTTTCAACAGGAATAGATACTTAGTAGGGAACCTGCTAATAGCAGGGAGCATTAGCTTCCTCATAGCAGATGCAGAAGGCTTGCATAAAGAGTGAGGAAGAAACTAAGAGTGAATCAGGGCACAGAAATCTTTCTCGGGGAATTTAGACCTAACTCATCAAAGAATGGAGGTAAAAAGGGATAGAAGACTGTTTTAAAGATCCAATGAGCACTTAATTTGAAAGTAAAACAGCTAACAATAAGCCTAACAGATCAATTTATTTCCTATAATAATCCCCTAGAAGAATATTAGATATAGACGCAGTAGATGATTTAGCACTTCATAAGACATCAGATATGGATTTCATAGGAAATGTTATTCACTTGAATCGGTAGTTGCACTGGGGCTGATATACAGAGAGGCTATAGAGTCAATATTTACTAATGCATTTCCAATTTGAAACAAGGGAATGGTCAAGAAGGCTAATCAGACAAAACTTAAGCATGTCCCAGAGACTAACTGCCCTTTTAATTTAATCCAAAGTTCCGGACTATCTCATATGATACAGCAATATTCCGCAGGCATTCTTCCAATTGTTTTAAAGGCTAAATGTAAAACCTTACCTTTGAACTGTACAATATTTAAGAAATTGAATGTTCTTAAATATTTCTCTTAAAATGAATTTTTTTTAACACAAATGTTAGAAAATTACTCTTTAAACTCATTATGTTCAAAGCAATTTTCATAACTACAACAATAAAAAAGATATTGACAAGAAGTTTAAAAAAAAAATTGTAACAACTGTTATAATAATAACAGCAATTAAGTAATAACAATGTAAAATTAAGATTGGTATTATAAGCAAACATTAATTGTAATATTTAATTACGTAGCTGCTTAAAAAAATCATGATCTGAATTTAAAATATTTCAGTATCATACAAGAAGTACTTTTATAATATAAATTATAACCAAAAATTATTGCTCAAATACTTCTTGTATAATATTATTACAAAACAACTTACCGTCCAGAATAATTCCAATCATAAGAAAATGCTATAACCTGCAAGAGCAAAGTAATTCCACCAAGCCTCAATAAATTGTCTACAGGGGGCCATTGAGCTCTGAATGACATATAATCCAGAAGGATATTTATTTGTTCCTTCACATCTTCTTGGCTACTCTTAAAAGCCTAGAATAAGAATACAAAAAGACAAATAGAACTTATTCATGAATACAAGATAAAATAAGATAAATTTAGCAGGATTTGATAATTTATTCATTTAATTACTTTTCCAATTAAACCTTAGAATAAGTTTTTGCCATGGCACACAAACCATTAATATCCACATTTCCCAACTGAGTCACATATTTTCATAGAAGGAAACCCTAAGCTAAACAATTAAGGTACCATTAAATCTGCAAATTAATCTTAAACAGGAACAATTTAAAACATAATATGTATTTGGTTATAACCAAGTTGTGGATTTCACTGAGAAAAATGACAAAATCAAATTCATGCATAAGATAATGGGAAGAAATATTAAATTATTACAATTATTATTAAAAATTAATTTACCAACGTCAATACGATTAAGGAAATTTTTTTAGTAACAAGTTCTAATAGATTTTCTGTCACATAGTAGCTATGCCATCTAAGCATGTTCCATTATGATGTATATAAAAAAAATAAATAAATGACAAAATTTAATTTACAAGACAGAGAGGACAATGAGCATGAAAGGCAAGAACATTAAGCTTTGCTCTTGTCTAAATGGGAAGGAAGAGTGGGGCCCCCAGTCTCTCTTCACTCCTCACTGACAAAGAGCAAGAAGCTCTTTGTAATTTTTTTCTTTTTGTGTGTTCACTACACTCTTTCCCACATCTGTTCTTATTTACTATATATATAATGTAAGTATATGCCTAAAAATCAGTGAATGAGGTGAAGACCAGGTTTCATTTTTTCATTACATAACAGGATAGACTTGAATATTTTATAATATTAGTTCATTAATTTAAACTTTGAAATTTATTAAGTATTATTTTAGAAAATTCTGTTGTTTTTTTTGTTGTTTTTTTTTATCCTACACCTTCAAACCAAGTTATATGCATGCATGTGTGTAGCCAACAAAATGAAAAGAAAAATGTAATTAGTAGAGTTGAAATTACTTACCTTGTAACTAGGAAGTGTAGTGGTTACTTTTGAATGTTCAGAGCTGTCTCTAAAATGAGCCCGCCTAATCTGCTCTGACCTAATATACAAATGGGCTTCATAGTAGCGCTTTAATGCAACACAAACATGTCGAACAATCTGTCTAGCAGAACACTCAGTGTCTTCATTTATAGCTTCATGATTCTCATCAACTGATAATATAGGAAGTGTGCTAATCTAAAAAAGTTGAACTATCATTAAAATTATTGCAATTGTATTCCGTCTGAATCCCTACATTTGTTTTATTCTTTATGGCTAGAGGTCCCCAGACAGGAATTACTAGAAGGATCATAGCTTTCTTTCACCTTGTGTAGGAACTAGGTGTAGTGACACTAAGATGACCGTCATGCAGGATCAGATAAACTAAGTGAATTCCTCAGTGGCATAGTTGAATAATAACTGTATTTAGTAAATTGAGCTTTCCATCTCATCTAATCCCAACACTTATTGAATATATATTTTTTATATCCCTCTTAACTAAATATTATCCCCACTTCAATAAATAAAAAAAGAAAAGTAATTGCTCTAATTTGGCTTTTTAGGTAATACTTTATTTTTATTCACCCGAACACAGCATTTTAATTTACATAAGCCAATAAGAAATATAAATTCTAGCTTCTAGACCATTAAATTAAAATTTATGGTTCAGGTAAGCTCCCACTCTTAATTGTATATGTTGCTCTGTAAATTCTAGAAATTTATTTTACAAATAAACAAATCTAGATTTAGTTTCATAGCTATAAACTAAATTTTATTCCCGAAGCAAAAAAAAACATTTTTTACTTACACCTAATATTTCAGACAATCACACAGTCCTATTCGTTTGCTGATTTTACACTGAATACCCAAACCAAGAAGATACCGTAACCCCATGTCAAAAGCAATATAATAACAGGAAAATGCTCTAAAACTGAAATTTAAAGCCTGCCAAGAGGACTTTGATAAGTATAAAGTAAATTAGTGAATATCATTTACAGTATCAATGATAATCAAAGATGTAGAAAAAATTCGGATGAATAAAAATAAAGTCATGAGGAAAAAGAAGATAATTTATTTCTCAATTTACTCTTTTTTAAAATAATAATTATGTGATGACTGAAGCAGCTGTTAAAATAATTTATTAAGTGTACATAACTATATGTAATCAAAGTGAATGTAAATTATTTGTAGTAAATTTTCAGAGCATAAGGCAGCTAAGCGAAAGCGTCTTATCTGTCTAAACTTCTTCTAAATCAGACTTTTGGTTGGTCCAAGGGAGTAATATAATTCGAGAATGTTTCGTAGAATTCAATAGAAAAATAGATATATATCCTTGGATTCTCTCAAAGTAAATTAATCTAGATCAGAATGGGGGGAGAGGTTTCATATCGTGTAGTGATGTGAATTTTAAAACTTGAAAATGGTATAGGCTGAAATATATTAATTAGTACATCAAACTGTTAATAGACCTTTTACCTCTCAAATTTAAATACTTAGCTAAAAATAATGTAATGCAGCCACAATGAACATTTTACTGTATGGACTAAGAAATAGTTCAAAATCTACTGCGGATCCACCAATGAAATCTGGCAAATAGTTATTATATTGAGTAGATGGTTTATATTCATATATGTTACATTTAAATTATTCCATTCAGCCCATTAAATTCTTCCATTTAAAAAATTAAATTTTAAATGCTCTTCTAATAGAGAAATTGAAGTATCTGTAAACTTGCAGCACTATAAAGTTTTCCAAGGTGATCCTTGATAAGCATATTATTAATAATTATAGTATGAGAAATAAAAATTACCAATTTATTTATATACTTACAACATTATAGAGTTTTCGAAGACCATCTTGATAATCAAATTCTTCTAATATAACTCTAAATTGAAAAGAAAGCCCAAAAAACATGGTTGCGTGACATCGCCCAGAATCATGGGAGCATTCCAGGAGCCAAAGGGAATATCTTTGAAGGAAGACAATAACATAAATATTTATTACAACAGACAATTTTAATGAATATATTTAAACAGTATAATTTCTACTGTATTTGTAGTAAAATTATGTTTGACTCTTCAGCACTTAAATGTTCATGAAATACAAAACAAGTTGAAAAAAAAATCGCTATACTTAACTTTGAATACAGTTCATATTCCATTTTATGATAATGACTCTCAGAAATTTGTTTTAGTACAAAAGTATTCAAAATAACCTTTGTTAACACAGAGGATGTGGGATGTGGGTGTCGATCACAGGTCCCAAATACTTTGTTCAGAATTTCATTTATATTGAGCTACTGCTCACCCTCAAGAATCATGATTGAATTCAACATATCAAGTTATATGTTAAAAGTGCTTTAGAACATTTGCCAAAAGGAAATTAAGCTTTTTACATAGATACCATAACTCAGATTTTGATAACAGTTGACATATATACACCAATCCTACTTATGAGAAGCTAAAAACATGATCTATTCGAAAACATATATATATATACACATCTATATACTAAAATATTTGTCCCTACCCACGTTTGCTTGCATTCACAATTTTTAAAATAAAGAAAAACTCAGTATACAAGCTTCTCTTCGTAATTTGTCAGGTAAGTTCTTTAATGACTAAAATCAGTTGAATAGGAGGAGGAGGAAGGGTTTAAAGAAAGATTATAATTTAAAATCGTAATAGCCATTATATATTAGCAGAAACCATTACTAAAAATATACATCATAATTTCAATAAAGTATTATTTTCTAACATTTATATTTTCATGAAAAAACAGACTAGGGATGATGTTTAAGACATAACTTTGAGGGTTAGAAGACCCTTGTATTTTTAAAATAGAGAAACTGAATTCGCTCTTAATGCTTTTTACTGCAAAGAGTCAAATAAATTCATTAGTTGTAGGAATGATACTGCAGGTCATTGGAACTTGCAATTAAGTTTTTTAAAAAGCAGGAAAACTACATCTTTTAGCGAACCAGTCAAATAATTCATTTTAGGTTGACATCCGTTGAGAGGGAGAAAATATTTAGAGGAAGACTAAAATTAATAAATGTAATATCTTTGTTACAACTGGTGTTATAATATACAGGTGTGTGCATGTACGATTTGCGTGTGTCACACACACCTGTATGCACGTGGACACACAATTACATACATACATATCTTTCAATAATGGCCAAAGGATTAAATCATGTTAACTTTAGTAACAATGTTCATAACATTTTATAAAATATCTTCCAAACAAAGTATAAACCAGATCTTTACCTCACTAGATTCGATAAAATTCTTTGGGGAAGGAGGCAGACTCTTTCCATAGCATCTTCACAATAAGCTAAGTAATAAAGACATATAGAAACCCCAGTTGCTGCTATACTTGGTCGAGGCACATCCAGAAGTTGCTAAAAAATTAAATTGGCTATGAATTAAAGTAATAAAGAAATATATAATTATTAAAATATACTATTGACTTACCTGCAGTCCATTCACATTTATGAATTCTATAGAAAATTTCTTATGACACAACAAAGCAGCCAAATACTTTAAAGCTTCAAAAGACAGACGAGCATTCTTTGTTTCCTTTAAATTAATGAACTGAAGGATTAAATCAAGGGCTTTCTTCTCAAAAACGTGGCTCAGGAACTGAAATTAGAATGTCTCATTAAACTTTTAACATCATACACACAAAAATCTAAATTTATAGTAGAAAATATGAAGATAAGTAATGGAATTCCATGGCTTCTATGGCTCTTGGGATGTTTGTTATCTAAACCACAGGAAGGCTACAAATATTTCAGTGTTACTCAGACTGAAAAGAATTTATTTTCCAGACAGTTCAATACTGCATTCAAGTAACATCAATAAAATAAATACTACTCCTTTCAGCTTCTTTATCTGTCAGCCAAGGATTTCAAACCATTTTTATTTATTTGTGAAAATAACCTGTTTTGTTTTGTTAAGTGAGTAACATCAAAAATATTTTATAACAGGTCCTAATTTAACAGTTTGAGTATCCATCAGCTCAACATATTATGGAACTATAATATTGAAATAAAACTACTCAGTCATGTTTGAAGAAACAAAGGAAATGCTGAAATTTTAGACATTAGGGAAGCTGCTGCAGAAGCCCAAACTTACGGAGCCTTCAGAAGACTGTGGATTACCATGTAAAGGTTGACAGATTGCCACTTTATTATAAGTGTGTGTGTGTGTGTGTGTGGCTTTGTTTGTGTGAGTTATAAAGGTATGTGGAAAGGTTTTCTAGTTGAGAAAGAGTGAGATGAAAAAGTCCTTAAGCACACCAAATACCCGAAGTGGAAATGAACAGCCCATGAGGCAAGAAAGGAAGTTGAAAGGTGGGCACAGGTAGTATGCTATAAAGTACTCCCCAAGGCCAGAAAAGTAAAAGTAGGAAGTGGAAAAGGTGGTCAGATTAAATGAAGGAGAGCTGGATATGTATAGATGAAGATTCCATAATTCATTTTAGGTTGACACCCGTTGAGAGGGAGAAAAGGTTTAGAGAAAGACTAACATTAATAAGTGTAATATCTTTGTTATAACTAGTGTTATAATATTACAGGTGTGTGCATGAGCGCATGTGCAATTGTGCCTGTCACACACAACCGCATGTACCCGGGCGCACACACACACACACAAAAGAATGGATGAAACTCTGGAAGAAGATGAAAATGCACTGATAAAACAGAAAACAGTTATTCATCTTTGGAAATTATTACTCCTTGCAGTTAGGGAAGAACTTACAGTTACACTGCTAATTATTTTTCTTCAAGCTGTGTAGAACATGCACTGGAACTTTTAATTTTAAGTTAGTTAAATTATATTATATACTACTTTTTTACTTTAATAAAGGCATATATAATTTAATAGAAACATATATAATTTCTACCTCTTGATACTCTCCCATTGGTGTAAGATATTTTAATATAAACAATTGTCTTGTTGCTAAAGTAAGAGGGAACATTTGAATATTCCCTATGACATATGTTTCCATTTCAGCCCAAGAAGAATTACTACAATCTGAATTATTAATCTGAGATCTTTGAGGAGGTGACATCATCACATCAATACTTGATCTTTTGGAATCATTCAGAAAAGAATCTGTAATTTATAAGTCATAATTAGCACATAATTTAAGTATTAATAAAAAATGTAATACTATTTCTTTGAAGTTAAATATCTAAAAATAATGAAGGATCAAATGTTTTGTTGTTTTTTTTCAGAAGAATAAGGACTACTATAAAAGTGATCACTATATAACAAGCTAAGCCAGTAGGTCCAGTAGATTTTAATAGCAACAAGGTCTAAAACTGATGTTCATAACTTGATTTCTGTTCACTTCGGTCAATAATAAAATTTTGAGTGAAGTTAATATACATTAAATCACTATATAAATAAAAGAAAATTAAAATTATAATAGGAAATATTTTTGTTATTTAAATTCAATAATGCATACATCATAAAAAAAAAAACTTTGCTAACCATCTGTATCTGTTTTATTGCCATTAACCAGAAAGGGTTGCTTCATAAGGGAATCTGCATCCTCAAAACCAAGCAGTTTACTGCTAGAAGGGGTTTTGTTTATATCTCGAGGGCTGCTAGAGCCTCTTTTGGTCCGGCAATCTAAAAGGCAAAAGTTTAAAACAATTACAAATTAATATTGATAGCAACATACAACAATACACCCAATTGCAAAAGGACCCTATAAAATGAAAATTTACACTTCAATAAAAATAAAATTATGATTTATATATTATCAGTAGTGGATAAAATTTTTGTACACTTTACTCCTGCCAAAGAAGTTATATTAATACTAATTTTGATTATTAACATTTTCAAAAATGCGAGGAAAGGAAATTAATGTGCTCAACAATTGCTTTAAAAGGTCATCATCTCAATATTTGTATGATTTGAACAAAGAAAATACGAAAAGTCCTGATAATTGTGTAATAAAGATGAATAATCAAAAGGAGAGTTTTACCATAGATATTATTATTGGATGATTTTAGTTGGGGTTCGGTCAAGGTAGATCCAAAAAAAAATACAAATTTTAAAAATGCACTTTTTTTAAATTTGTATTTTTTTTCTGGATTTACCTTGGCCGAACACCAACAAAAATCATCTAATAATAAAGATTAATGAACAAATTCATATAACTAATTTTTATGTTAATTTTTGGTAAAAGGTGTCCTTATGTAGACCCAATAAATTTAAATAAAATTTTGCTCAAGAAGAATGTACAAATATTTCAGGGATTCAAATAGTGATTTTAATAGTTTTAGTTTCTAGAACTTAAGAGTTGTACAAGTGTTAAGATTTGTAAAGTTTCATTGTAATTATTCTTTGAATAGCTGTAGCTTACATGATCGAAGAGACTCATCACCCTTATGTTATTCAACCTAAATCAATTTATCGATATTTCCACCAATTGTTCCATTGGCTTGCTGCTTTCCATCTGAACCTCATAGGCTCCTTTACTCCCACACTACTCATCACTGTTATAAATATATACTTCTCATTTTTTATTCCATTTTAGTTATGCAAATTTTTACATTTTGAAAACAATTCCCTTCTTGCTTTCATAATAGGTAGATGTGGTGAGATTTCTACAAACATAGTCCATCCATAATCTATTAGATTTTTATATACCCATTAAATAGCTTTCTGCTAATTTTTCTGTTTTGGTTATTATATGTTCTTTTCCATATTTCTTTTTATAATCTTATAATTATTTAACAGCCCTGAAGCTGGATTACAGTATTGACCAAAATTTTGACAAATTATAAAAATGCACATTTTGAAAAAAAATTGAGTTATTTTAATTGAATCCGAACCACCTCATCAACCGTTTATATTCATTGTATTTAAACAAAGCTCAGTATTTCTTTTGGCAAATAGAGGTTACGACCCTCTCTTAAATTAATTTAAACCTCAGATTATTACTTTTTTATTGTTTAATTGATCACGAATTTGTCATTTCAATTCATTTCTTCCCCTTATTTTTTATTAGCTCAGAATTTTTGTTTATAAATAAAATTATAAAATAAAGATTTTAGGAGTTAAATAATGAAATTGGAAAATTAGGAGTGGGGAGGGGTTTCCCTAAATTTTATTTAAACAGGCTAGAAAACACAATTTTTAATTTTTTTTCATAAAATTTGGCATGAATTTAATTGATCAGGAGTGAGGATTTATCTGTAATCTAAATTTTTTTACGCAACATTTTCATGTTTTAAAGCTGATACAGATGAAACTCAAAGATTTATACAAAATATTCACTGTTTCTTTGTTCTTTCCTTCATTAGTTCTTGTAAAGCAGACTTTTTTCTTGATTCATCAGGTCTTAAATAATGATAATAAACCTGTCATAATTGAAAGCAGTAAAATTATTTAAGGAACAAACAAATTTATTAATTTTAAAGTTTACCTTTTTTATACCTTGATGATTCACCTTCCTTGTTGCCTAAATGTGCAAATGGCCTTATGCTATTACTGGAATGGGCTTGGCCCTTTTCATCTTGTTCTGCTTGCAAAGTATGAAGGCGCTCCAGCATCAATGGAACTAACCGTAAATTTTGTTCCCTATGGGAAAAAAATATATATAAATAAATTGATTTAAATATGTCATTAAAAAGCTTCTTTTTTTTTGTTTCTTCGGCAATCATATTAAATAAAATGCAAATTAGCATTTTTAATAAATACAAATAAGTTGTTTTTACATTTTAAAAAAGAGAGAGTTCACATAATCCTTTGACTTACATTCTTAAAAATCTTTCTAAATATGTGTTTTGTGATCAGCTAGAAATTTACCAGTAAATATATATTTAAGTACATTAATCTTCTTATAATTCAATTATAATTACTACTTGGATTGGATTGATATTTTGTTTGTGCAATAGACACTGTGGTTATTACACCCTTTGGATAGTTTTTATTATGTCTGATTTGAGTTTTGTTACAAATGTAACTATTTCTAGAAGCCTAGGGTTTGATTTTTCATTTGTTTATTTTTAATAAACATTTGATAACTAATTTACTTCTAACTTGTAGTTGCCACTCCTTTTAGTACCTGCTACATTGTTTTATCTTTTATTTTAATATTTATCTTAGATTTAATTAAATATTATTTTATACTTTATATTTTTTCTGTTTAATTTGAACTCAATATTACCTAAAACCTACAGCTATTTCTTGCACTTCCATTGCTGCAGCAAGGAGACCTGTAGCATAGGTTTGAAGGGGTTCAGTTGATTTTTCAGCCCAGGAAAATAACCTGTGCACTAATACATCATTTGTAGGCTAAAAAAAAAAAAAAAGAAAGAGAATGAAGAAATATATTTTTCTTTAAATAAAAGAAACAAATGCATGTACATATTAACTCAATATTACTTATTGTGGAATATGAACTGTTCTTAAAATCTGGTATCAAATAGGAGTTAATATAAACTGCCATCCAAGCTAAATGTATAATTTGCTAAAAAGCCATATTTTGCCAATCAACATATAAATTAAAAAATCAAAGCTTTACATAATATAAAAATGCTTTTCCAGTATCATAAAATTTTTTTTTCTAGAATTAGGATCATTTGAAGATACAAAGAATTTATTCTAATGAGTTGTCTCATTCAAAAATATTTTCTTAAATTTTATCCAGCATAATAAAAAAAAAATTTTTTTGGGAGTGAATGTGAATTTATCACAAACATAATGCAGATAAACTAAAATAAAGATAAAAGGGTTTTCATTCCTATTTATGCAAATTCCTAAATTTATATTAATAAGAAAACAAATTTCACTTTAGTTATTGATATCTATATAAACTGTGATATTTATATTATTATTAATATAATAAACCAAAATTTATACATACAGGGAATTTTAGGTTGTTCCTAAGAAAAAAAAAAAAAAAAAAAAAAAAAAAAAAAAAAAAAANAAATAGTATGCATGAGGAGTTTTTGACCATTAAGATTATTAGTAGATTTTTTTTGGGGGGGGGGGTTTAGCCAAGGTTTATCCAAAAAAAAAATACCATTTAAAAATTGTGTATTTTTTTTATTATCTATCGATATTTTGCCTTACATTGTAAGCCATCTTCAGGGCTATCATGAAGGCAAGAGGAAAGTCGTGTCATCGGGATCATATGTTCATGACTGAGCAGTAGGGTTTGGAAATTAATTTCAGTACAGATGATCCAGGAGACTCATCGTGCCTCTCACCTTCATGATAGCCCTTGATCTAGACCAAACCCCAACAAAAAAAATCTGCTAAAATAGTACAATGTAAAACTATATTTGTAACTATAACCAAAAGAATAATTACCATTTCAAATACCGCAGCAGTTTCCAAACCAGGAGTTATATCTAACATAAACCGACAAGCTGCTATATTAAGTTTTCTTACATCTTTATTTTTAATACCTTGCCTTGTATAATAGTTGTCTCTTAGATAATCATTTACTAGCTGGGAAAAAAGAAGAAAAATGAAAATATTATGAGAAAAAAAACAACAATAAAAATCATTTCTAAGTAGCTAATTTTAATATTCTAAAGTTAACAAAAATTCAGCATATTAATTTGACAATTAACTTGTTTGGTTGCTGGAGGATCTAACTTTGTAGCTTAAAATCACTCCTTGGCATCAGAAATCAACAATCAAATATCTAAGGACAGGTAAAATAAATAAATAAAATTAACTGAGTTTTAGTTCATCTTACACTCTGTAGTATCATAATTCTATATTCCTAAAATATGAGATATATAAAGTACAAATTTCACCATATCACACATTAATTTAGCCTGCATTTAAAACAACCTGGATTAAGCTGCAAGCATATTTCCTCATTAGCAGATATTTTTCCTCCTTAATCAGTGTACAAAGCCAGTAAACTGACTCGCAAGGCCATTGTCTCAAAAGTTGCATCCTCAGTGAGACATATGAATGTCATTGGCCTTTTCCATTGTGAAACCAGTTTTCAGCCTTCTTGACAGAGAAGAATATTCCTATATTGATAGGAAAATATATTTTTATTCCTACTTGTACTAAAACCTAATCTTTTACCCCAGGATGTTTACTTAAATTGAAGTAGGTCTAGAATTTTTTTTATTCTTTGAGAACAGTTTTTTGTTTTTTTTTTGTGCGTATAGTTTAAAATTTATATTACATGAGTCAAAAATGGTTAATTGGAAGAAGTTGAAGATTAATTGATTCACATCAATGATGAATATTTTAGACATGTTTCAAAGACATACAAATGTATCTAGTTACAAAATAAAAACAGTTGTTAAGTAATTAAATTTTTACCATAATTGATTTCATTTTTAAATACTGTTAACAAATTTTGTTAATATGAAAGTTAGTTAGTTAGTTTAGTTAGTAAAAAAAAACAATCTTGCCATGGGTATGGGAGGGCCCCCATTTGTCTGTTCTAAACCAGAGAAGATCTTGGATAGGAACAAAGCCTTTACTGGATGTATACATCTTGGGGTCACAACTGTAGTGCTCTTGAGGTCACTGCCTCAACATCAGTACTCTAAGCTGATTGAAGGCTACCTAAGTACAACCAAAAATAAACTCAGGTAGGATGGCAACCCGATTACAGCCAAAGGTTGACTCAGTTAGCCATTGACCGGCTAAGGAGAACTGATGATTAGGAAATGAACTCGAAAGCTCTCTAGAAGCATATAATAAAAAAGGCAACAAACAATAGTGAAAGCTATGACTTGTGTATTTTACCTATCTGTTAATAAAACCTCAAAAACCAGCAAAAATAGAGAGTAAAAGGAAAATAAAATAAATAAAAAATGTTTTTTGTTTGTCCAATGTAAGAGCCTTGGAATATAAGGAAGAGAACGGAATTTTTTCCACAGAAAAAATATAAAACGTGTTACTGACATCCTCCTGTCCAATGGTTTCCCTACCCACACCATTAAAAAACTTTTTAAAGAATTTTTTATTTCCTCTTCTCCACCTATCCCCCTCCCCCAAAATAACGACCTTGTTTTCCGTTCTCTTCCTTATATTCCAAAACTGTCTGAAAATATTAAGAAATCCCTCAGAAAAACTTTTCCCAACCTCAAGCTTTCTTTTTCCACCAATAACAAGTTAANCATAAAATAAAATAAAATAGTTGAAACAATATGAATTTGAAAATCATCTACTTGAGTTACAAAAGATACAAGAAATCTGTGAGGGAAAAAATGTAGTTTTAGACAGTTTTTTTCTAAATCAGCTTTGTCAAAGATGATAAAGCCTGGGGCTAATAAGTATAACTCCTCAGGGAAAACCATTTACAAATTTTAATTCTTAATTTAGCTATCTTAGATTCATTTTAAATTGAATACTTTAAAAAGGCAGGTTCACTTTCAAATTTCATTAAAATCAATTCAGTGTTGTTCAGTATATAATGTTTATTATTAATTACAGTAGGTTAGTCATAAATCAAATAGCAGAAATATGCCAGTTATTTTTGCTTAGACTCTTGTAGACTCAAACAAATACTATCTATTCACAGAAAGCCGTATGAGACCTAGCAAAGAGAACAATGTAAAGCTCAATGAGTTTGCCAAAATGTCAAAATTCCCTAAATCACAGACATCAACATTTAGGCTGTTGAAGCAATTTTAATTATTTTCTAAATTTAACTTGTAAAGTTGCAAACTCACATAAAATAAGATATTGATGGAATAAATAGAACCACAAATTTTACCAAACTCAGTCATTTATAAGAAATTGTATGTGCAACTGACAGACTTATATTTCTTCAATTATGGTTCTAAATATTTAAAAATATAAAAAAAAATTTTCAGGAGAGGTTATAATTGATTTTATAAGTCAATTATAATAACTTATTTTCTTATTGAACAAATTGACTCTCTCTCTCTGAAGTAATCATTAAGTAAAAACAAAATAATATCAGGAGCTCACCTTTGTCATAAATGGTTCTTTTCTAAATATAACTTTCAAAGTATATCCTAAACTGCAATTTGGATACGCCCTGGAAGGATGCCTCTCATCAAATGGATCGGGATCCATCTTCATATAGGCTTCAGTTTCTGACTCAATAATTTCAGCAAGACTGAAATAATTAATAATAGAAATGAAAAATAAAATTTATCAATGTCCTAAAAATTCTAATTCAATAAATAAAATGTATTTACCTGGTTAATATCGGAACAGGGTCATATGCTGATTGGTTGCATTCTTCCTCCCACTGGCGAAGTAACTGTAATACATAAGGTGTCTCGGTGCCTCCTTCATTTGACATCTAAATATTAAGAAAACATAAATTATTAACATACTATTCAGATATGTCCTACTAAAATTAGAAACATGGTTAATAAAGAGCAATTAGAAATAAAAATAGTCATTATAATAAAAAAAATTGCATATTAAAAAAGTACAATATTTATTGAAGTATTAAAAAAAGTGATATTTCAGAACAATTACAGATTTTTTTTCATTCATTAACATTTTCCATACTTATAGCATTTAATAATTTTATAATTTTGAATTATAGTTATCCAAAATAAATTTCATACACTGCAGGAGAAGATATACTTCTGTGAGAAGGAAGATATTTTATCATGAAGTTTATTATTTCACTTTTGGCACACCAAGACAGAATTATATGGTACGAATTTCAATAAAATTAGAGCAAAGAGAGGCAATTAAGATGGGACCTAAACACTTTTTTTTTTTTTTTTTTTTTGGCTCCTACTAAATTAAATTAATTTGTATATTTTAATTTATATTACAAATCAATTTTTTTATTTTTTCAGAAAAATAATTAGCGGAGAGGCATGATTGATTTATACATACATTTGTTGTTAGACAATACAAATTAAGAGGCAAAAATGTTTTTTCTTAAGTTATTTACAACCATTCTTGACTGACTGATCCCTAAATTTCATCCAAAAATTTCGTCTTAAGACCCATGTATAAAAATATTTAAAAGGGGAATTAATCTTTCTCTAGATGGCTTTGGGAGAATAAGCAAACAGATCTACATTATACACACATGTTAGCAACTTTATCACCAATCCAAATACCATATTCAATGCTATTGTTCCCATCATTTATAAATAATGAGAAACAGAGCCTTAATAAATATCCCTGAACACCTTGATATTTATCTAAGACTTCCGATAATTTCTCTCAGTCACAGAAAGAAGATATGGTCCCTTTAAAAGTGTCTTAATAGCTTCTCTCTATTGTGGACAAACCAGCACAATAGTTTATAAATTAACAGTTAACTTTTATTATAATTGTAGACAGAGGGAAAATTCACAAAAAAAATACCTCATATCACCAATACTTTTTTTTTTTGTGAGATTCATTTTTACAAAGCTAATGGTTAAGGTGAAAAAAAATACACTACCAATAGTTGAATACTCCCTGCTGATACCTGCTAGATGTTCCTTAATTATGTTTATAGCATGTATTTGGCCAATAATGTATGAGACACAACCCAAAATCAAATTAGTAACAATCAGATAAATGCTTTTTTATTTAAGTACTATTTATGAACTTGTGCAGATGTCAAGTACTTTTTTTTTTCTTTTTTTTTAATATATATTTTTCTTTTACAGTTCCAGATATGAAAGTTCCAACTCCTAATTTTTTTTCCTTGAACTGTTTCTTTAGTTCTATCAACTGTTCATGTCACAAACAAAGCACTCTACATGCAATGTGTCACATAACAATTAAAATTGTGAAATAACAAATTAAATTCTAAAAATCCCATAATTAAATGATAAAATCAAACAACAAAAGATCATAAACTACTTCCCCAGTTCGAAGCAGCAAAAGGAAAAGGTAGGTACTTGATGGGTTGATAAAAAAAAACTAGCCCTCTCCCCAAATTTCCTGACTTTAGAAAATTTATGGGAAATTTATACACAAAAGTAAGACTCAAAGTATCATTTTTTTTTATTTTTGAGGGTAGATTCGTTATCGGTATAGTTCAATTTTTCGGAATACGAGCATTCACTAAGACTAATCTTATAAATAGGATTGATCACATTGGCAAACATTAATTTCAGAACTTTAATTGTATCTCTTATTAATAAAAATACTTTAATACCTGAGCAAGTTACTGCATAGTGAATGCTCCAGGACACATAAAAGTGGAAAAAGGCATACTATTAATTACAAGCGTTCGAAATTAACAAGAATAGCATAGGATATTTTGGGCCAGGGGTTAACTATAGTATGAATTATAAGGTAGTGACAATTAAGACAGTTCTAGTCTGTCATTTTATGATAACACAAAGTAATTAAAGTTTTTCTCTAATATATCCTTTATATTACTTTTAAAGAAAACATAATTTCAGTAACAAGTCCAATCTATTATGTCTTACATCCAAAAAACAAAGAAAAAACTGTTAGATATTATTTTTCGTTTAAACTAAATTTTTCTCCTTCCTTCATTTTATTGTGGTTTCAGAAATTTATGCTAGTAAAAAGAATACTTTATTTGAACCACAATATTATTTCAGAATATTTTAACAAAAATAATTTAAATTAACATTATTATTTACTAATTTAATTCTTGACTGCAATATTTTTATTCCATCCACATCCAAAGGGCCATAAGTACTATGAATGGACGATAGAATAAATTTTTATTATTGCTCACCAAATTAATAATAAAAACCTATGATTACTGGTGGTATCATATAGCTTTGATTTGACTCCTATTCTTAAATAAAAATAAATTCAAAATCTGAACCCCAAACAATAATGCAGAATTGTAATATCTAACATCAAGCTTTTGACTTTCTGTTAATAAAAATAAAAATTGAAGAAAATTAAAGGGCAATGAATAAAAAACAAAAACATCAAATAGAAAAAAATGAATGAAATTTGTAAATATTATAATAATGTCCATGGTGAAAAGCAAGGTACCTAGAACTACAAATGAACAACTTGAGAAGGAAATCGTTATTTAATATCATATTAAATAATCCGAAAAGTAAAAAACAAAAGGCTGATACAAGGGAGCTATAAGGGATTTAAAAGCTTATGATGCTAAATATTAGGTTATAGATAGTAATTATTTTATTGGAACTATGAATATCATATATACCCATTAATGACAACCTTCAAAGTTTACAATACATAAATAAGACATATGAATCTATGATTCTACACATATTTCAAGACCAATATAATAATAAAATTTAAAGTATTCTAACCAAATAACTTACTTTGTTAATTGGCTTCAAATCATGTAGAAAATGTCACAAAAACTTCACTTATAAATTTCCGAAATTTCAAATAAGCACATGGGTTAAGGTTAGAACTGGAGGTGATATGTTTGGCTTATGACAGATATACCAACTGTACTTCCACCCTGATAAAAAGTGATAAGTATAATAAAAAGTTTAGTACAATGTGATACATTATCATTTTTCGAATTTATAAATTTAAAAAAAAAAGATCTGTTACACTGCTATGTTGTCTATATCAGCTGCTAAAATTTTTTAAGGAGCATGCTCTTTCTCCTGTTTTCGAGAAAAACAACTTCACTGATTCAAAAAGTCTTTATTAATATCCCAAATTTCAGATCCCAAATCGTTTTATATTTTAATTATAGTTATTATTCAACCCTAAAACTTGTGTAAAGATTCAGTCAAAATTTATGTTTATTTAAAGAGGGGGGGGTCTTCAGAACTATTTTCTGATTTTAACTATTTAACTAACACAGTCAGAATTGAAAGTTTTACAAACTTTATAGGTAAAATATATTAATTTAAACTAATTTAAATGAAAAAAGAGTTTCAATAATTCATCTAGGCTCTTTTTAATTCTGACGTGATCTTTACATAATAATTTTTATGTTCAAATAACGACAACATTAGCACAACTCTCAACAAACTAATTTAGCAAATTCAGAAAGAATGATGGGATTATTGAAGTGGTTCTTAATAGATTTGTAAATATACGAGCNATCCGTCATTATATATATATACATATATAAGATGGGAGAAAGGGTGTAGTGAACATAAACAAAAAAGAAGAAGGTACAATGAGTAAAATTTCGGGAAGATTTCTGACCGTTCGTTAGTGAGGAGTGAAGGTATGACAAATATGACTTCTTCCAGTTGAAAATGAATCCACTCTCTCCGAGTTATTTTCAATCCACCTTTGGAATGCTAACGGCATTCAAACACATATAAATAAACTGAAAATAAATTAAAAGACAAAGATAGAGACTTACTTTTACATAATAAAACACGACTAACAAAGAATAAAAAGCTCAAGATACCAGGATACCGAACTGATCACCCAGACTGATGAGCTTAAGGTAGAACAGCACTCATTCGTATTTCCCATTGTCATTATGAAGTACCCTCCACTCATACAGATTCTCTTTAATCTACTTCAGTGTAAAACCAAACTTCCACATCTCCAATTGTCCTATCTGCAGTGTACTGGCCTCCTAACAAATCCATCACCTCATATAAGCTCCGAGAACACTTTAAATCCTTAGGTCCCCGTTCCCTCTCTGGTGGAGATGATAATGCCAAACACTTGCTGTGGGGCGCGAGAATTATTCCTTTTTATCACTCTATAGAAACCTTCAATGATCTTTCTTTTCACCATAGCCTAGGCCTCCCCACACTATCTCTCACACCTACAGGGATAAATTGACAATTGTCACCAGCACTAATAATTGGTCCCGTAGACTGGCCATTATTCAAAACTCACTAGAAGAGTAGCCTTGATCTCGGAATCATCTGAAAGACCTTCTGAAGAGCTGGATAATGATGTCCGGTACTTTACGGTTAAGATTCAGCAATGTCTTTGAAAGGCAAACCTAAAACCAACCTACACCCGTCCCACTGTGTAGGCTCAAATTCAGATGAGCCCCTCCATGATTCTATTAAGAAACTCATTCGGGCTAAGCGCCAAGCTAGAGCCATGTTCCAGAAGTACAGACATCCCTCAGATCGTAGTAAGCTAAACCAACCATCCCATCTTATAAAACTAAAACTAGGTGTTTTACGAAATAAGGCTTTTAATGCCTACTTGTCGAGCCTCTCAGCAGCAGACAAACCCCTTTGAACTGTCACTCGCAGAATTTTAAAACACCATGTTCTTTTCACCCCCTTGCGCGTGGAGTTGGTCCTTGGGCCTCTTCCAACTTCTCGTCCAGATCCTAATAATTTGTCCAATAGTACACAGGTTGAGTCACTGGACACACCATTATCAATGTCGATTAAGGTAGACCCTTCTGAGGTCAAGTCTATTACGTACTAACCATCTGAATAAGCGCAAAGCACCCGACTATGACTTAATCACTGGGGTAATAATTCGTTATCTCCCCCTAAAATCAATTGTTTTCCTGACCTACCTCTATAATAGTATTCTCCAAACTACCCAGTTTCAAGTATTTTCCCAATCAGTTTTAAGTGAATATTCCCAAGTACCATAAATTGAATCCGATCACCTTTCAGTGAAAGCGGGCGTTCCACAGGGCACGGATCTCATCCCTCATCCTGGTTCACACAGTACGCGAACTGTCATGGAATCTGCCACAGACGGAGACTAACTTATCACTGAGTCAGGGGGCCGCTGGCCAGTTGCTTTTATAACTTCCTGGAATTGGCTTGGCAGGCCCAGAAGTTTCTATACGGATTTCCAAGTAAGCCTTCATTCCTTCCCAAGACAAAGGATGCAGGTGGTACCCTTCAATTTCCCCCTTCCCATATAGGTCTGGTCCACACGCTACCTACTTTCCCTAGTCTTTAACTGTATATTTCTTTTTAAAAAATGTGTTTGAAAGTGATAAAAAGAAGACGATAAATCTAACCCAAAGAATTGTCGGTCTATTGGCAATTCTACCTTGTCTGAAATATTTGAAGAAACTATATGAACTAGGTTAGAAAATTATTTAAAAATATAAATTTAGATGCACAAAGTCAGTATGGTTGTAGAAAGGATAGAAGCATGATTGGGGTGTATAAAAGAATCATTTTTTTTCAATAAAATATTTGTATTATTTTATTTTTGATAAAAAATACAATTGATAATCAAAAGATAATCCCCTGTTATCAAACGTCATTAACCGTTGGAGATGATAATGCCTAACACTTGCTGTGGTGCTCGAGAACGACCAACTCCCGTGACCGAGCTGTTTCCTCTCGCAAACTTTCCACTTTAAGTCCGTCCTCTTCTACCTACTGCCCCACTGATGTAAACCGTCTTCCTGAATAATGGCTCATACCATTCCTTTTTATTGGCTCTTGATTTTTAATTTTCACAAAATTATCTCATTTTTTTCCTTTAATAAAATGACCCATGGATCAAAACAAGTAGTAATCCGATGGTGTGAGGTCTGGACTATATGGTGAATTAGACAAGAGTTCGAACACATGTAGTTCTTTAAACTTTTCTTTGATTCTACAAGAAGTGGGAGGGCGAGGATTATTATTAATTAAATTTATTTTCTGCTAATCAAAGCAGTAGAGTTCAAAATTTACAAAGCATCCATCAAAAACAAATTTGTCATGAATTACATCTTCAAAATAAAAAAAATTAACTGATTTCTCTACACAAAATACTCCCTGCTGAATTCGCCAATACTTCTGGACGGATTTGACTTAATAGCTTCCTGTAGAACCTAACCAATATCGTATAATGGTCCTCTACCTTCTAAATTCTTCCTTTCCAATGTCATATCTCCACTACTAAATTTTCAAACCAATGCTGCGCATTCTCTGGTCAAGGACACCTTCTCCTTCATTTAATAATTATACAAGTTGCTACAGCGGCTGTTAAATTTGTTTTCCCAACAATACCTTAAAATTACGAGAATTTTATAGAACTCTGTCTTGTTTCCTTTAAGAAACAAATGATTAATCTGAGGCTTTATAAAAAAATCAAATGGTATTCAACAAACTTAGAGAATGCTCTAAAGGGATAATTAAGTATTGGAGGGCAAAAATAGGATTTAAGTATTTGAAGTCCTTTGAAATCTTGAATTTTATAAAATGGTAATTTTTTAAAATAATAATAAAGTTTGTAATAAAGACCTGTTGAGGTACTAGTTTTTTGTAGTTTTTTTCTGACTTATCACGTGTAATTTTGATAGATCATGATATTCTTATTGATAAATTTTAATTTATAAACTTAACTTTTATTATTTAGGGGAGTCTCATGGATTAAATCTTATGGCAAATTTTGTTTCTATTGTTTACAAATAACAATTTATCATTTTCATACCTCAAGAAACAGTAGAAGAAGATGACGCAATAGCTCGTGAACACGATTTGTTGTACGAAAGGGCAAAACGTTTTCGAGACATACAAAACGCGGATTTATTAGCTATAGGAAAATTCGGACAGAATTTTGTAACATAGGGAAATGGGCATTCGCTCGTGGGAGCGGTAGGACTGAGTCTGAAAGCAGGGGCAGAACAGTTGCTTGTTACTAACATATATCCTTTTAAATTGCAGGGAGGAGACGTAGAGACGGTAGAGCGTATAACGAAGGGAATATCGAGTATGCCTATCGGTTCCAACACTAAAGCGCTTCCCAGTTACTAAAGCGCTGCCGTCAGCCACAGCGGTAGAGCAAAACGTATCCGACGCTACAACGAAGGCGTAGGAAGCGGAGGCGAAACGGAACAACATTCAGTACCAGCTACGTCAACACCAATCCAGGGGGAAGAAGAAGCCGACTGGTTCTCGCAAATCCTCCAAGAAAGGCCAGAAAAAAGACAAACAGGGAGTTTCGAAAACGTAAGCCTGGATATAGACCTTGTCCGGGAACGACGAGACGTTCCGCAGAGTGGAGGTGCGAGCTCTGCTGGATCCTCAGCAATAGGTACCTCACAACCTATTAGCTATATTCAAGCGGCGCGGAGTGGGAGCGCTGCATTTTCTTCTGAACATACACATCTGTTAAATACGTGGGGTAATGCGTTTGGCATATTGACTTTAGGTCAGGAATTTGAAACGAAATGTATGATAATGAGTCTGGCGAATGGTATATTGTACAGTTGTTATATTTTTGGATGAGTTATGCGGTATAGAAATTGAGAAATGAGTTTTATGAGTAAAGCAATTTACCTCGGGTATTATCGATTGAATGTATTATAACGCCAAAAGGTTTTAAGACCAGTTTCGATACGGGGACTTGGGTAACGACATCTGCGAATAATACTCAAGGCGTATTCGGGCAGTTGGCGGTAGGTTTAAACCGCCATATATTGTGTCGTGAATTTGACGTGACGAGACATTCCACCACTCCCATGAAAATAACGGCCATTACCAAACCCACTGCACATGTAACGTCCGAACGTTTATGGGGTTATGAAAAATTCGATTCCAACTTCGGGAGTAGCATACCGACATGTATGGGTATTCTCAGATAGCTAAAAATGTATTTAAGCTTATTGATGCCGTATAAAGCGGCGGACCATAAAGTTAAAGAAATCACGACCGGTTGCCCGGATATGATGAAATGTACCAAATTATTTAATTGCCTAGATCACATAGAAAAACATGTCGTTTATTATAAATACGATGTCAAAACTAATACCATTAATACTAAAAAGACACAAACCGTGTTGGACGAAACCAGTAACCATAAGGCTATGATGGGATGAGAGGACATACGTCTCACCGGAGGATTTTTAAATACATCCGGTTTTAATATCAGTCGTTCGAATGTATTGAAAAGTGTATCACCATCAGATTTGAGTTAGTCTTCCTATATGGAACACTGTCATCCTGTTACAATACCCGATCATACACCACCTGATTCTGGTCATGCACAACCGTCCTTACATATCGGAATATTGCCATTCAATCGAAAGCCCCGGATAAGGAATTACAGGATTACGTCACGTGTTGCGCGACATGGGAAGTTAAAACATGTGTTACACTTACCACAGGGTTCCATCAGCATTATACTCATGATAATATAAATTCACCGAAAGATGTACCCTTTGGTAAAAAATATTGTGGTATGACCGCATTGTATGATACTACTGTATTCGGGTTTGCTTGTAAGAAATGTATGGGAGGAGTGTAACCAAAAATATTATTGTGAAAATATGTATATTTAAAGAGAATAAACAGTATTTTAAAGCTATATTGTATTTCATTCGACGAAATAGTCCAGTAACCATCCTTCCTGTGCCATGTCCAGTTCTGCATGGAGATACAAGTCAATGGGTAATGCTGCCGCCTCGTTATGTCGACCAGGCATTGTCGTATTATCAATCTCCAGTTCTGAACAATTTGTACCGGTGGAGTATCATAAAGCAGGCTGGTCTAAAGGTGAGCTGTACATATCATTGGAGAGAGGAGCTGTAACACTGTTCGAATAAGAAAGTCAGTAATTTATAAAGTCCATCTGGATGAGGATATTCATGCTTTTCAGTCAAAATGCCGTCTAAACGCGTAGTACATTTAAAACGTTTGATTCTAGTATTGAATTTCTTATTGTGAGGAAAAGGATCCGCATTGCATGTAACAATGGCCGGTGTTCTGTTAATTAAATTTCGGCTTTCATATTTTACGTGGACAGATAAAAGTGTACCCGCAAAGAGTATTTGAAATTTTCTAAAGGAGAAGGTTCAAAATTCGGCTCATCAAAAAGCAGTAAATTCCTGCGTGTGCAATCCTGAAATGGAAATTGATTGTATCGATTACTATCACCTACATATCATCATAAGCGCTACAACGGACGTAAAATAAGTTTTACCTACAGAGAGCGGACCGTGTATGAGTAAATAATTAGTTTTACTAGATGATTTATTTAGTAATGCGTAAAGAAAAAACAGAAATTCATGTTTGGTACGGACATCCATTTGGAAATCGATAATTGTTAGAGGAAAGTAAAAGTATCATCGACCGACATAATGTTATGCGCCAATGGGTAGTAGATGACTGCCGAAGCACGTTCTATAAATTGACGAATATCAGATAACGACAGTCGTGATAATTTAGTTTTATGTATTTTGAGTGCGTCCTGGAATATCGAGTGTCTTTCTGTTATATATTTGAAGTCGGATGATAACCATTGATCTGTGAGAGTAATATTATGATCTGGAACTTATCGTTTCAAAATATTGGACAAGGGCGGCAATGGTTGGTTTTCCTGCAACTGTCAGCTATTTCGTACTACGGTTTTCCTGTTACGAAACAATCTTATCATATTGCGTTACATGTCAGTTTTGTTATCTTGTTGATCACGAATTCCGCAAATTCTTCCATCGCAGCACTTTCGGTAATTTTTTTGCGTCCTTGTAAGGCATGATTCGAAGGTACAATAAATGCATCCCACTTGTCGCCTCCGAAGTAGAGCCAACACTCTGACCGTCCCGGTAATGTCGAATAATGTCAGACGGCCTTGATATAATTTGAGAAGGTATTGTCAGTTCCTCGTCTGACGATCCGTCTACTGAACCTGCGTTTCCTTCTTCGTCCGATCCTGCCGTAAGTTTCCGAACAGTTTTGGATCCCTGCGCAACAGCACTGTCAGTTATTGAACGAACAGTCGTGGATGAAGTGAAAGTGGGGTGTGTTTGTTTTTGTGCGAGCGAAACCGAATTGGAATCCGTCATTCTATACCCTAATCGAGAAAGAAAGCGATGGATGTTCGTAATGAAGTCTCGATACGACTGATGTCTGGGGTGCCAAACGGAATGTATAATTGTGTCTCTGATAAAGTACTCAGAATCTGCAAGTAATTCGGAGAGTCCGTCTGGTCCGTCGATGGTTTATCCGTAAATAAAACTTTCGATAAGCTCATCAATATGTGCTCCCACATCGGCGGGATCTGTTAGTGAAAATATCGTCCTTGTGACTGTCATTAGAAATGGTTTTAGTTGAGTCGCAGGTAATATTTCCGTCATCGGAATCGTCATCTGAAATTGTACAACGGGTTTGAAAAAAATTTTTTTTTGGCGGGAGGACCTTCTGGAGTCGCTTACCTCGGAGGAGTACAAATCGTCCTGCTGGCCGTGCATATGTTTCTGTGAGTATTGGAAGCATTCTTCGTCAAACTGAAATAAGTAAATCACAATCAGTATATCGCCACGGATAAAGAGAGTCGCCCATCTGGGCCGTAACGAAATAGCGATGCGATGTACATCCATTTTTTTTTTTTAGCTGACTTATCACTTGTAACTTTGGACTTGATAGATCATAATATTCTTATTGATTAATTTTACTTTATAAACTTGACTTTTATAATTGAGGGGAGTCTCATGGATTAAATCTTATGGCAAATTTTGTTTCTATTGTTTACAAATAACAATTTATCATTTTCATACCTCAAGAAACAGTAGAAGAAGATGACGCAATAGCTCGTGAACACGATTTGTTGTACGAAAGGGCAAAACGTTTTCGAGACATACAAAACGCGGATTTATTAGCTATAGGAAAATTCGGACAGAATTTTGTAACATAGGGAAATGGGCATTCGCTCGTGGGAGCGGTAGGACTGAGTCTGAAAGCAGGGGCAGAACAGTTGCTTGTTACTAACATATATCCTTTTAAATTGCAGGGAGGAGACGTAGAGACGGTAGAGCGTATAACGAAGGGAATATCGAGTATGCCTATCGGTTCCAACACTAAAGCGCTTCCCAGNCCCTCCATCATCCCAAGTCCTGAAGAAGGCCTGAAATTTATGCCGAAACATAGGAAATAATGAAAACTTTTTTGCTTATAAATTAGTTTTATTTACAAAAATACCAAGACCGAATCCCCGACGGATAGTTCATAAAAAATTAACTATGATGAAGATATTTTACAGAATAATTACTTAGAAATTATGACAATTTATACTAGTTACAAGTAATCCCATTATATTAGTGATTACCCTGAATGTCAGGAATGAAAGATTTAATGATCTAGATATAGGAATTCTGGATAAAGGTACTATAATAGAGGTAGATGAGAATATAATATATTTAGTGCATTGCTGTGCACAGTCCTGTACAGTAACCTATTTATCAAAAAATAATTTATTGTTTTTTTGGTAGAAGCTTGGGCTGTTGTCTTATTGCTGTAATATCAAGAATTTTCCCTGGATGATGGCCCAACTTTGATTTCTTTTTATATGATTTTTTATGATCATAGTTTTCCTCTTTTCTAGTTTTATCCTTCTTTTTCTTTGATTTCTTCTCAATTCTGTCAGGTGATTCTAAAAAGAAAAAAAAAGAAAATAAAGTAAATAAAATTTAAAATGCCCAAGGACATGTTCTTTCTTTANTGATAGATCATAATATTCTTATTGATTAATTTTACTTTATAAACTTGACTTTTATAATTGAGGGGAGTCTCATGGATTAAATCTTATGACAAATTTTGTTTCTATTGTTTACAAATAACAATTTATCATTTTCATACCTCAACTTTTTTTTTTTTTTAATGACTTAAAGAAAAAGCAAATGAATAGTTAATTATTAAGATAAAAAAACATGCAGCTTTCAATAAATGGAAGGTAAAGAACAAAATAAGAGTTTTAAAATTAAAGGTGATGAACCTACACATTTATACATCAGTTGATAAAATATAAAACTAGAAGTTAAAAAAGTCCAACCACATATAACAGACATGATTCTTGAGTTTTAATATAAAACATTATAAACCAAATGATCTAATTCAATAAAAAACATTAAACATAACAAAATATAAATAAATTTTGTGATAGTCGACTGTTGAACTTAATGTTCAGGAATTATTTCTTGGGACTTAAATAAATAAAAACTAGAGAGAGAGAGAGAGAGAAAAGTTTCGTTTTATATAAATGTGTGTTAATTTTTATTTGCAATAAACTTTACGATTAATTTGACTTAACTACAGCTCTGATCCAGATGTTAGAAATTTTTTTTTAATCCTTGCATGATATTGTGAGCCATTTACTAGGCATTTTCATTGTCCTCAAGTACATAATATACTCTAATTACTATATTAGAATAAGAATTAAATGGAGCAAACAACAATTTAACACTTAATAAAATAACAATTACAATATGTGCAACATCTAATTTCAATCCAAGATAAATAATATTGGGCAAGGCCTATTAGGCTGTATTAAGAAATAAACAACAGCCGGTGGAACACGGCTACTGTAACTCCAATGGAAATGAGACATTGAAAATTACAGAGTCGGCGGCAATTCGATAATTGGAGCTTTTAAAAAACCGTAAAGTGAAGGGGTGCAGTGGGGTTGAGGGGGAGAAAAATACAGCCGGATAAAAATTATTCAATATTACGCGAGCAAAGTCGGATAGGGCACAAATGGTCAGCCAGCTTTTTGTACTCGAATCGCCCTAATGAGTGTAATAACGCTACACCTGTGTGTGTGTCTGTGTGTGTGTGTAGTGGTATGTCCTGNGGTCACCAATTTGGGGCTTTTAATATTGTGGTCTAATCATAAAAATGATATTTTTTCTTTTAAAATACAAATTTATTTATTGAAAGTACTTAATACTTATATTATTACAGACATTACTTTCCATAATATAAATTTTAGAATATACATTCCCTAATGTCAATGTACAAATTTATCTCTTTATTCACGTTTAGTTCTGTTCACAGAGAGAAATATTAAATTTGACACCAGGCAATAAGCTTTCAAAGAAAAAAAAAAGCCTTAATAATTTAAAATTAATAATAAAACATAACACTTACCAGCTGCCAATTTTGGAAGGTGATAACGTTCTAAATATCGTAGAGTAGCATAAGACAAATTTGTATTGTTAGCTGTATTACTTTGATGATGCTGGTCACTAGATTCTTCTGTAATAATGCAAATTACAACAAATTAATAATAAGACATCATAGGAAACATTGGAACCAGAATGAAGTAAAGATAGAGCGAGATGTATTCAGCATCCTCCTACCACCCAAGAAAATATTCACCTAAACTTATGGCTTACTAAACCAATTTTTATTTGTAGTTTATATTCCATTCAAAGTATTTTGATAAACACCTTTAGAGTCTTATATATAACTTATCACTTCAATCTGAATTTCTCCATTTCATGAAGATTGTATAATTAGAGAGGAACAAGTGAACCTATTAATGTGGTTAAATATTTCATAATTATGATTTGTTTGGCATAAACAAAGAAAATTTTATAACGGATGTGTAATCTTCTAACCCTTTAGAACAATAAGAATTGGATGAAAAAAATATATAAACAACTAAAATAATAACACATAAAGACAAGTAGTAAGCTAATATTTCCCTAACAGACAAGCATATGCCTCTTAGTAATAAAATAGTGCTACTCTTCCTACAGCAACAAATGAAGGCATAAAGATTAATGAGGTAAATTAGTGGGGAGACAAAGGATGTAGTTATTTGCTGACTTATAGAGACCTATGACGTATGGTACCCTCAAATCCACTTATGGACACATTAACATGAAATATCTAAGGGCATTGAGTATGGATATAACTTCATCAATGAACATTTCAGTTTTATTAAGAAGGCCCTGCAAAACCAGAAACATAAGTCTATAACAAAAGAAACATTTATTTAAGAGTGAACTAAACCTTTTACTAGTATGCATTTAATGTCATGGATTTTTTTTTTTTTTTTTACTTTTTAAATATTATCTTAAAGAAAATTTTCAGATTCTGGGACGGAATAAAAATTACATCATACATATAGCAAATCATTAAGAAATGTAGCTATTGAGGTTATTCTAAAGACTTTTTTTTTTTAATTTCTTCTCTTTTCACTAACCCAATCTACAACAAAAATGTTAGTTGCTAACACACAGATGCATGCACGCACGCACACAAAATAAAAGGGTATATTATAAGTAGATGACAATACATAAAACAGAGAGACATTAATTTTTTGCTTCATAGAATGGTGTGATTTTTAGTTTATTAGTTTTATTATAGTTAATCAGATTGTTTGGGAGATTTCCTGAACTAGTTCAAATATTATTGTCGGTGCATTAAGCAAGCATATTTAAAAACAGTATTTTTTAAATAGAGATTAGTGGTGTAGCTGTGGAGAAGTGAATACCTATATATAATGCTCTATCTTTCTAACTCTATAATACGAGTTGTAGAAAGATCTGAGATCTCATACTTTGCATATATTTAAGTGTTAGTGACATATGTGTGAAGTTGAAGTGAGATATAACACAAGGAATTCCTCTTAAACAGTGAGTAAAGTGAACCAGTTTTGTAGTTGTTGAGAAGTTCTGGGGATGAAAAGGTAGACCTGTCCATCCCCACTTTCAGGTTAGCCTCCTATGGGGGGGATAAGAGGCTCTCTTCTAACCTCCCTTTATCAGTCAGCCTGCTGGGTAGGATGCTCCATGCAAGGCTCATAACCCAGCATTCCAGGTTTGAGACTCAACCACTCAAAAAATTTGTTTTTAATTAATGGAAGGCAATAATCACCAAGTGATTACTAGTGGAAAGTAAAAAGGATGTTGCACCAATGACCCCTAAAGAATAGAGGCGGCATTCCGCCAAAAGTACTTTGTCTGAGAGGCAAGAAAATCCAATACTACCATGCCCAAGCACTTCTCAAGGAGTAAACCTCTAGCCCCCCCCACCCCCACCAATGAAGAGAAGTTCTCAAGAATGTGAACATATCCTGGTTCAAAAAAAAAAAAAAAAAACCCATCCCAGCCCCTTCAAAACATTAATGGGGAGGAGATGGAAATTACAACCCAAGGAATAACACAATTACCTCCAATCTTTTTGAGAAACATATAGAACTTTCGCCTGATGTGCAATCATCTCAATGAGCGAGTTGGCCACAGGTGATATACTTACATGAACTAGACAGTTGGCATTGACTTGTTGTTTATGGATCTCAAGCCTACAAACCACATAGAAGAGGTAAACAACTTAACCTCACTTTGCCATTGCAAAATATGAGTAGAAACGCCCCACAAAATTGTATATTGTTCAATATCAGAAGTACGGTCACACAAAAAGATACTGTGAATATGTTGTCCGATGGGTTAAAAGTTGAAGCAGGGGACCCAGCCCACCAGAAAACAGGCCTTAGCACCTGCAGCTCGAAGGCCTCCACCACTCTCTAACCGAAAAGTGAAGACAAAGGTATAGCCATACTCTAACTTAATGAAACATAATTAAGAAAAATAAAATACTCAACATAACAGAGTACACTACTTGCCAAACTGATCACACAGACGGAGGAGCTCACAGTGTAACTGAACTCTTTAATGGAACTTACATATTCATTACATAATACCTCCTATTATTCATTCCTAGACTCTCTGACCCACTTCCCAATTATTCTTTCTGCAGTCAATTGCCCACCTAACAAATCTATCACCCAGGCAAATTTCAAGAGCACAGTAAGTCCTTCTTTCCTCTCCGGCAGAGATTATAATGTAAAACACTAGCAGTGGGGTTCAAAAATGACCAACTCCTATGTCCGTGCTCTGTATGATGCTATTTCCTCTCACTATTTTACCCCTTCAAGTCCCCTCCTACCTACTGGCCCAATGATGTAAACTTTCTTCCTGATATTCTGTAATTCTTCTTAAGTAAAAATCTTATTCCCTTTCATCACTCCATATTAACTTTAAATGGTCTTTCTCACACCTATCACTAAACAATTGCCAACAGTCCCTACTAGTCCCATTGGCTGGCTATTATTTAAAACTTTACTAGAAAATTTCCTTGACCTCAAAATATCTTTGAAGAATTGGATCATGGTGTTCAGTTATTTACAGCCCAAATTCCGCAATGCCTTTGGAAGGCGAATATGAAACCCACTTTTACTCGCTTCATTACAAATTCATATCATTCTCTCCCTGATTCAATATAAATTTCACACTGGCTAAGTGTAAAGCTAGAGCTGCATTCCAGAAATACAAACATCCCTCAGATCTTAGAAAATTTAACCATCTATCCCTTCTCTTAAAACAAAAACAAGGTGTTTTACGGAATAAAATTATTAACGCTTACTTGTCGAGCCTCTCAGCAGTGGACAATTCCTCCAGACTGCCAGTCAAATTTTGAAACATGTGCGTTCTGCCCCTTGTGTCGAGGAGATGATTCTTAGGCCTCTTTTGACTACGATAAGGCCCAAATATTTGCCCAACACCTCAAGCAAACATTCACTCATCATCATATCCTGATAATTTGTCCAATAGCACTGAGGATGAGGAATCACTGGACACACTATTACCAATAGCCTAGGCAATTGAGATAGTAACCCTTCAAGTATCTTATTAACTATCTGCTGAAGCACAAAGCACTTGGCTATAACTTAATCACTGAGCTAATGCTTCACAATCTCCCTCAACATTATCTGAAATGATCGTGAACCCTAAACCCAGCAAACCTGTTCATAACGAATCATTCTACCACTTAATCAGCCTCCTTCCTTTACTACCCAAGATTTTCCTTTTAAATTATTTTAAATTTAATGGTGCCTGCCAGGCCATCAGTTTGGCTTCCGATCCCAGCATTCTACTGTCCAACAGGTTTTCACGTAATTAATTTCATTTCCTCTTCTCTTGAGAATAGAAATACTTCTCCCTGACTAAAAATATTTTCCTCTTCTCTTAGACATTGCAAAGTTTTGATCAAGTATGGTTTATTATATAAGCTCAAACGTATATTCCCAAGCACTATATATTTAATTCTTAAATCTTACCTTCCTAACCGTTTCTATAAGGTCTGGCAAGGATCTAGTTACTCCGACCACCTCCATGTGAAAGCTGGCATTTCATAGGGCAGTGTCCTCAGTCCAATACTTTTCATACTGTACACTGCGGATATCCCCAACCATCATTATACCCTCCTGGCCCTCTGCTGATAACAAAGTGATACTCTCTTCCCTTCCTGATTCCAATATTTTGCAAAACCCTTGATGCTATTTAGCAGTGATGCAGCAAATAAGCCCGAATGCATAAGATGATTTTTCAGTTAAGAAAAATTCTCCTAGTAATGTTATGCACAATAACATTCCTATAGCTCTCTCTGATTCAGTCCGTTACATTGGGTTCCATCTTGACTCACTACTGGAGCAAACATATTAAACTTAAGCAAAAAGAACTCAACAGATGTTCCAGGACTCTTATACAGACTTATGAATAGGTGTTCACAACTTACAACAGAGAATAAACTGACTCTTCACAGGACATTACTACAATCAATCTGGATTTATGGTGTAGAACCTACCATGAACCTGCCACTAAGCCTTCCAACATCCAGAGAATACAATTCTTTCAATCTAAAGTCCTAAGAATAATTGTAAATGTTCCTTATTATGTGTCCAACTTCACCCACCATTACAATTTTAACACCCAAGACCTCATCTCCTCCTGCTTTGCACTCTTTCATAGTAAGCTCCCATTTCACCCTAATCCATAAACCCATTTCTTGTCATAGGACTCCAATCCTTATAATCCGCCCCGATAACTAAAACAAAGATGACCTGCCAACCACTTGGGCCTTGACAAATAAATTGGGAGGGGGTTAAGCGCCCCTTCTCCCTGCAAAGTGACATTTAATTTATTAATTGCCATTCAATTGCAAGATGTTTTATTATCAGAATGTAATAAATAAATATTTTTATTGAAAAAAGAAACTTAGATGATAAAAATTAGAAGTATTGACAATATAATTAGTTCCACTGATAGGTATAAGTTATCAGAAAATGTATATATTAAAAGTATTAATATGTTAATTTAATTAGTGTAATTTTAATGTGATCAGTTATTATTATATCTGACAAAATGAGAACAACTGGTGCACTATTAAATAATTGATAATTATAAAAAATTACTAA
>KZ807396.1:101773-118587 GCA_000696205.2 Oncopeltus fasciatus
ATATAATAAGAATAGAAAATTTAGCACTTATAATTAATTTACTTTTTTATTTTGAAAAAGATTTATTTCAATTGAATTTTATATCAACATAACTTAAACATTAACTTGAATGCATTCTTAAAACAAAAGGCCAGAAACACAATTATTGCAGTATGAGCAAAAAAAAAAATTATTCCTTGCAGGGTAAAGTACAATATTTTAATGTGATGTAGAATGTAACTGTGATAAATGTTAAGATAAAGGCAATATTTTGAACACAGGACTTAATTTTCATTAAGGATTTAATTTATTTCACTTTTTTTATTACTTTATTCATGAAAAGAAGACTAATCACGTCATAATAAATCATAGGAATTAAATAAGGGCTAATAGTCTCCAAAAAAAGCATTCCTGTCTCAATATTTCCTCATCTACAAAAAAACAGCCAGGGCCGATTCTGTTACTCATTATAGGCTGTGGAAACAAGTCAAATAATTAGGCACCATGCAATGATTTGTAAAGTTAGCTTCTAGATGTGTTTTGCTTAAACTTGGAATTACCTATCTCTAATTTTTGGCAACCAGAATAACAAAGTAAATTAATTTTTTTTTTTAATCTCACAATACCCAAAATTGGAAATCTAATCCTATCAAGCTTAACATGTATATCTGATTATGAGTAATTTAACTCAATTGTATTTTGATTTCATCTTTGTTATGTTATGATAATAGTAACTTAACTAACAAAAATAAAATGTAAAATTATTATATTAGCAAGCATAATTTACCAACCAAATTTACTAAACCAGGTCGTTTAATGAAGTTGAGAAGTATAAATATTGATAATATTAGTTTCATTTTTTGGACTTAAAAATTCGAACTTATTGAATGTATAGCTATTGAAAAATAAATAGAGTTAAAATTTACTTTTTTTATTTTTTTATAGAAATATGAATGCAAGTCTATAGTTTAATGAATATGTTACTCAAATCCAAGTTCTTTCCAGCTAAAAAGAAACCCCTTTTTCCTCCCATTGTACACTTCTTCGAGCAAAACTAATTACTATAAAAAGAATATCTATCTAGTTTCTACTAGTAATAAATAAACCAAATTAAATGATATTATTATAGTTACATAATATTATTATAGTTTAATAGTAAACAATTATAACAGACCTCATCTTCTATAATAGGTGGAAGTGATCCTTTCTGTTCCATTTAGCTATACCACTCAAATGTAATACCAATAATTTAAAATGACTGAACTTCAATAGCGGAAAACAGTCAACTGCCATTTGAAAATGCGCTCATACTTGTTGTTCCAATGAGGTAGAAAGAACCACGAGAGACTAAATATTTGATATCAATAAAATTGGGATATTGGTTGTTAAAGGTGATTCAACAACTTCCAGAAACTTTTTAGGTTCTATAACAAGTTCTGCGAGAACTAATATATACAATACCCTTAAAACTCATAAGTATAAAACTACAGAAAAATGGAAAGTATTGTTTTGAAATAAGTTTAATCTTCTACACTTACTGGAGTTCTTAAATTCTTGGTACTGAAGTAGATGTTTGAACTTGCAATTCCATTTGAAAATTCCAGTTGTATTTGGTGAATTACAAATCCTTATATTCTGGTGGAGACAAGTCTCACAATAGTAATACTCGTAGGTTAATAAAACCATAAAAGCCTAATAATAATACTATTCTAAGATTATTTTAGTTGGGGTTCGGTCGAGGTAGATCCAAAAAAACACAAATAAAAAAATGTATTTTTTTAATGAAGGATTATCTGCCAACGTTTCGGCTTACAATGTAAGCCATCTTCAGGGCTATCATGAAGATGAGATTATTAACTAATAATAATAATTTTACAATCCACTTGAATAACCTATATTAAGCTCAATCAAGAGAATGGCAGAACAGGAAAAAATCCTGTCTCCATTAGTCTCAACCGTCGCTTAACCTTGGGTCCTACAAAATATATTAAGGACTTTGACGGATTTCTAACAAAGGCTACATTATGAGAAGCATCTCACTTCGAATCGGCTCAATTGAGTAAGCTAGCAAAGAAGCCGCCGGATCAAATATCAGACACAAATAAAATCTATCGCCGTCGAGAAAAAAAATAATTATCACAGCAACCACCGTTATAAGTCTAAAGACAATTGTCGTCAGTCCAACTAAATACAATGTCATGAGAATACAATAATAATTGATAATACAGAATTACCATAATGTAATGCTATATCAAAAGTATGAATGTAGAAAGCTATATAAGAGAATTTGAAAAACATGCAGACAAAAACGTATTAAAAAATAATTGAATAACATTAAAACAGCAATTGACCACACCTGACTACCATGAAGATGAGAGGGGACGTACTGTCCTGTTCAACATTTCCATGATTGAAGAATATAATTTTTCAGGGAAACAACGTGGGTGGCGGAAGAGTGAGGGAGAAGGTAAGAGGCGGAAGGTAAAAAGTGAGAGCGGCCTGTTTCAAAAGGGGGCAATAAAAAGAACGAAGGAAAAAAAGGAGGGTATTATTGGGAATAGGTAACTTTGGAACTGGGAAAAATGTTTGACAGGTATATTGAGACGGAGGGCTAATGGTTTTTAGAATGTAGAAAATGTTTGAATAAGTTAAAAAAATATCTTCTATGTCCGTTCAGTCGTTAACAGGATAGTGTTGCAAGTTAATGTGAACAGTTTCAGATAAAATGCGTTTGTGTTCATAGGGTTCAGTGGAAAGAATGGTTATGCTCTCGAAGTCAAATGTGTGTGTGGAATATCTTGTCTGTGAGTGTGAGTGATCTGTAGATGAGGTTTTTAGCCACATTAATTTTCTTATGATGAGGGTAAGATGAGTTGTCAACTCCGTAATTATCCTTAAAACCAATTGCTCTATCTCCACTGATTGGTATACCAAACACACGTACTCTGGTCGTCTTCTCCACATCAACTCATCTCACCCTCATCATCAAAAAATGTGGCCAAAAACCTCATCTACAGATCACTCACACTCTCAGACAAGATATTCCACAGCAGAAATATTAAACGTGTAACTGACATCCTCCTGTCCAATGGTTTTCCTATTCACATCATTAAAAAACTTGTAAAATAATTTTTTATTTCCACTTCTCCAACTATCCCCCTCCCCCAAAATAACGATCTCGTTTTTCGTTTTCTTCCTTATATTCCAAAACTTTCTGAAAATATTAAGAAATCTCTCAGAAAAACTTAAGGTTAGAGAATAACCTTAAGCTTTATTTTTCCACCAACAAAAACTAAAATCTATTTACACCATCCTCAAAGACCCCATCCCCCTTCCTAACAGAACTAATGTCATCTACAAAATTCCCTGTTCCACACCTAATTGCCATGGCTCTTACATTGGACAAACAAAAATCCCTATTTCCCGTAGAATCAATAACAATAAAATGACATAAAGAATAAACTAATAAAAACTGCCCTTCCTAAACATGTTTTTCATGAAAAACACACATTTGACTTCGAGAGCATTACCATTCTTTCGATTTTTGAAATTTATATTTAATATTAAACATTTCATTATGTTTTTGGAAAGGTGTGGTGATATTTTTACAAAAGCACTTAACACACGTATAAAAAACAGTCTGTCCCTCATCAGCAGATCTCAGCTGTATTGTAGCATAGGACATTTTTTCATGCCCACATGCAGGACATTTCCTTTCTACAACTGGGCCTTCATTTTGATTTTAGTTGAGGTTCGGTCAAGGTAGATCCAAAAAAATTCTAATTTAAAAAAAGTATATTTTTTAAAAAGAATATAGAATGGTTATTCTCTCGAAGCCAAATGATTATACGAGAAATAGGGTTTTTTGTTTTTCCAATGTAAGAACCATTGCAATTAGGTGAGGAACAGGGAATCTTTTAGACGACATTAGTTCTGTTAGGAAGGGGGATGGGGTCTTTGAGGTTTGTGTAAACAGATTTTAGTTTCTTGTTGGTGGAAAAAGAAAGCCTAAGGTTAGGAAAAGTTTTTCTGAGTGAATTCACTCTTTTCTTCCTTTTTCCTTTTTAATGTCCCCCTTTTGAAACAAGCCGCTTTCCCTTTGTACCTTCCGCCTCTTACCTTCCCCCCACCCTTCCTCCTCCCACGTTGTTTCCCTGGAAAATGATATTCTTCAATCATGGAAATGTGAACTTAGGGACAGGACGTCCTCTCTTGTCTTCATGATAGTCAGGTGTGGTCAATTACTGTTTTAATGTTATTCAATTATTTTTTCATAAGTTGTTGTCTGAATGTTTTTCAAATTCTCTTACATAGCTTTCTACATTCATACTTTTGATATCACATTACATTATGGTAATTCCGTATTATCAATTATTATTGTATTCTCATGACGTATTTCTACAGCCCTGAAGATGGCTTACAATGTAAGCCGAGACGTTGGCAGATATTCTTTTTAAAAAATACACTTTTTTTTTTATTTGTATTTTTTTGGATCTACCTTGACCGAACCCCAACTAAAATCATCTAATAATTAGGAAGGATAGTTGGATACGAAGTTTATTTCGGACGCCTTGAGCAAAGACTGTGGATAAATTAAGAAGATTCCTTTGTTTAGTCTCATACTATTCCAAATTCATCCACGATTTCTCTTCAAAGAACTGCCCACTGCGATGCTTACTCAGAAAGTGTGAACGATTCTTTTGGTCTAGAGCTGCTGAATGACTTTAAACTGTTAGTTTTTCTGGATCTCAAAACAGAGTTGTGCACATTTCTTTCTCACAATACAAAACAAGTTATTTTCACAACTAATGCCTCACCAACTTGAGCAGCCGCAGTACTTAGCCATGAATATGATGGTTTTGAACGTCCAATTGCCTATGTCTCACGAGCTCTGACTCAGGCTGAGTCAATTACAGCCAGCTCGACAGAGAACCTCTGGTTATTGTATATGCAGCAACACACTTCTTCTATTACTTACTTGGCAAATGTTTTGTTCTCCTTCAAGACATTGAACGACTTTCACGGATTTTTCATCCAGACCGGACGTGGCCGCAAAAGACCTCTTCACGTTTTCTATGCTTTTTTTCTCAATGGAATCGACTATTCAGTAAGATTCAAGAGAAGAAATGCGTACGAGAAAGTTGGTTGACTGTCCCGGGCATCAGTCTTCACATCTAGCAAGTAACCAGAAATGTTAATATAACTTTTGTTTATTTTGTGGTAGGAGTAGCTAAATTTCTGATGTCATAAAAATGAACCTTTGTACCTGACCATGAATTGAGATATGCATACTCTTGTTTAATACTAAAATTTGTATAAAAGCTCATTTTACTTTTTTGTGTAATATACTATGGTTGCTATTTAAAAAAATTGATTAATACTACCTACGATCAAAGCCGAAGAGAGGTTTGCTCAAATCAAAAGTTTTTGTTAACCTTTATATAACCTCCCTCTCGCAAGTCTAAACTCACAGTTCGCACGTGGGAACTGTTTTGTTCTTTGAAAGTTTGTTGTGCAGAATGTCTCGTAAAGAAAGAGATTGTTTTGGCGAGCCGGGTTTTTGCTCTCAATGCGGATCAATTTTGCCTTATTTAGGCCTCACAGGAGGGGTTAAATGCTATACATGTAGAAGAGAATATGGGCCTCAAGGTATTCACATTTCCATTAACTCTATTCATAGATTTTAATTGTCGCCTTTGAATTCTGAAGAAATATAGCTATTGCTCTTGTTATTAGAGATTAAGATATATACATTTTTCTCGCAGTCATATTTATTATGCACTAAAATATTAGTCGCTATAATATATAGGATGTGATTGTTTCGTATTTTTTATCTATCACAGTTTTTCTTTTTCACAGTAAAACTTGTTCAAAGGTATTTTAATTGGAAATGCCTATTTTCTACATCAAACAGTTAAGATTAGGGATTTACCATAAAAGTTTTTTCTTGTTATGTGCTTTTTGGCAAACTAACCTGCTTTAAATTGTTAATTTTTGATTAAAAAAGATACTTGCCAATAAAAAATTCTCCATTTATTTTTTACTTTAAATCTTATCCCCGCTTTATGATGAGTAATATATTAGTTAGTTAATTGTACCTCTTTGTGATTAGTTAGTCTTCTTCCTGAGAAATTAGTCAGGGTTTTGACCAGGAGGAGAAAATAAAATATACCTAAATTTTTGGGTAATTATTTTATTACTTCTCAATATTTTGATTTGTATTGTATGTTACCATCAGGGCTGCAATATATCAAAACACACTATTACAATGTAATAACTATATGAATCCACCGAAAGATGAGGTATGTAATAGAAAAGAAAATCTTATCCAAGAATACTCTAAATTTAACTAAACAAATATAAAATATATTAACAATTTGTCATGTACTATGCATTCATATCACATTAGCAAATAATAATATAATTGCGTAAAAATTTTAGTATTTTATTTTCTCATCTTGCCGGAAACCCTGGCTAATTTTCACACATTTGTTAGTTAAGATTAGAGTCTTACAAAATTGAAAACACGAAAATAAAATATTTGGAGAATTTTTGATATAGAAATCCTACCTTTTCCTCTTTTAGACTAGCTCGAAGTATTTGCACTCATGACTGTCCTCAAAAATGTCTTGAGTTATTATTATTATTGTGTCACTAATTTATGTAATGCATAATATATTGAAAGTATTGATTATGAATTGACTTATTTATTTATTGTTATTTAACTCCATAAGTAATTAATTCTTTGTTGCTCCTGAGGATGACTCCTATAGGTTCGAAAATGTTTGATTGAGAAATATAGATTTCGTGAGGATGACTAGTGTTTTTTTTAATTTACCTTTAAAGTAAATCCACAATCCAGCTTAAGTTATATGACTGATAAATTATAAATATTAAATTTGTAAGGATCCTCAAGGTCTAAATGATAAGGGAATAAAACCCTTCCCTAGTTGAAATAATACTGAAAATCAAAAAATTTATTATATACGCTAATCTTTAGTCATCATTTTCTTATTAATAAGTATTTTTTCTCTTCACAGTATTCAGCAATTTGGAGTCGTTTTATAACATACGTTTTAATTCGTGTGATAAAAAATTAATAAAGGGTGTTGAAAAAGAAGAAAATGAAGGCCCAGTTGTAGAAAGGAAATGTCCTGCATGTGGGCATGAAAAAATGTCCTATGCTACAATGCAGCTGAGATCTGCTGATGAGGGACAGACTGTTTTTTATACGTGTGTTAAGTGCAAGTATGTACATTTTTTTACTATTTATTTTTAAATATAAACAATTTTTTATTTGCTTGTATGGATTTGTATAATTATTATTTTTGTTTCAGATTCAAGGAAACTGAAAATTCTTAATGAAATTGGGAAATATTTTCATTTGTTATCTAAGCAATTAATTATCTTCCTTATGGTTTGTGATGTTTTAAGTTTTCATACATAATTATAACTTTACTATTATATAACTATAGTATATTCGTACAATTATTACTATAGTTTATGAAATAAATATAATTAAATATTGCACACAAAGTAATAATGAATTTATAACTAAAAGATAATATAATTACAATATTTTAATGTGATGTAGAATGTAACTGTGATAAATGTTAAGATAAAGGCAATATTTTGAACACAGGACTTAATTTTCNAAGGTGGGTGACTACTTTTATATTTTTTTTTATACTGATAATTAAAATAATTAATATTTTTATGTGCACAGTACATAGAATGATTCTTTTCTTCACACTTTGAAATTTTATTAAACTTCTTATTCACCTATAAAGTATACCCACAATCCAAGTTAAGTAATATGACTGATAAATTATAAATATTCAATTTGTTAGGATCCTCAAAGTCTTAATGATAAGGGGCTAAAACCCTTCCCTAGTTGAAATAATACTGAAAATCAAAAAATTTATTATATTTACTAATTCTAGTCATCATTTTCTTATTAATAAATATATTTTCTCTTCACAGTATTCAGCAATTTGGAGTCATTTTACAACATGTGTTTCAATTCATTTGATAAAAAAATAATAAAGGGTGTCAATTAGGAAGAAAATGAAGGCCCAGTTGTAGAAAGGATATGTCCTGCATGTGGACATGAAAAAATGTCCTATGCTACAATACAGCTGAGATCTGCTGATGAGGGACAAACTGTTTTTTATATGTGTGTTAAGTGCAAGTATGTACATTTTTTTACTATTTATTTTTAAATATTAACAATTTTTTATTTGCTTGTATTGTATTTGTATAATTATTATTTTTGTTTTAGATTCAAGGAAACTGAAAATTCATTATGAAATAGGGAAATATTTGTTATCTAAGGAATTAATTATCTTCCTTATGGTTTGTGATCTGTTAAGTTTTCATGCATTTATATATTTTTTAAATTTGTATTTGTTGCTATTTGTTTTGCATGCAATTATGCCCTTAATTTATTATGAAGAAGATCTGAAGGATCAATTCCTAAATCTAATTGTAAAAGTAGGCTTATTTTTGAGATTCTATTTATGATATATAAAGTATTAAATTACTTTTATTTGAAAAAATTATATTAGTTCTATATTTAGTCCCCCTGTCCCCTCTTTCCCCTTCATACTTTGCCCATGAATATTTAATGCTGAGAACTATCAAGATCTAGAATCCCATCCTCAAATCCCAGTCATCATGGATTTGGTCTACTCATCAGATAAACATTGAAGCTTCTTCCTAAAGGGGTATCACTACTTAAAGTGGATGAATAACAGTCACCATTCACAGTTCATTTGAACTTTGCACATCACACCCTGTGAAACAGTTGATGATTGAACTTGCAATACCATGTGAAAATTCCAGGTATTTTTGGTAGATTACAAATCATTATATTCTGGTGTAGACCATCAAGTCTCATAACCATAATATTAGCAAATTATTCCAATCATAAAAGCCTAACAATAATAATTTTATAATTGATTTGAATAACCTATATTAAGCTCAATCAAGAGATAATGAATTCAGAACAATTTGAAATGTTTATGTTAGCTTTAAGATCGGCTCTTGGTCAACAAACCGACATTGCAAGCAGTAATACCATTTGAAAGCTATGACGCTAAACATTAAATGTTTTCATCAAACATGGAGCGTTTTGATAACTACTTTGATCTCAAAACACATGTCATATGCTTATTAGTATATTGATTAGTTATTCATTTACTTCCCCCCATCCCCCATTTACAAACTCTTGCAAACTTTTAAACTGGCTACTTCACTTCTGCAAATCAAAGGCCACTAATTTCCATACCTTAAGAAAATTCATTGCATTATTCAATCTGGATTCTGCTGCTATTCTTAAAGACTCGATAGTTTTTGTTTGTCCTTTTTCTAGCTTCTACATAAGTTTTATCTAAGTCTTGATTGTAAATTGTATCTTTCTACAAAGGATGAACTGTTAATTATCTAAATTTAAAAATAAACTCTTCAGGAAGAAAAAGAAAATGTGGTTTTAATAATTGAAGTCTTCTTTACACTTAACCAATTTCTCTCTACTTTTGGTAGCCACAGCTTCCATTCATCAGAGCTTTTTCCTTGCTTTCAGGGACATCGACTTTCCTCCTCTGTGGGGAGGGGGGAGAAATCTAATTAGGGCTATCATAAAAGCAAAAGGGGAGTTGTCAAAATAGATAAATCAACATAACTATGCAACAAAAAAAAAAACAATAATAGATTTCTCTATTTTGGAGAAAGAAAAATATAGAGGATGTGGGTGTCAATCACAGAAGTAAAAATTAGACTATAATGCCAACAGTTTCAGAATATTTAATTATTTTTTCATTAATATTTGTAAGTATGTTGTTTTTGAATAATTATTTGTATTGTTACTATATGACTGACCTTTTATATATTGTCATTTTTTGTATTAATGTTGGCCCTGAAGAAGGAATTAAATATTCTGTAACTGAAAGCATTATAGTCTAGTTTTTTTACTCGTAATTGATTCCCACACCCTCTATCATAGAGGGTTATCACAACCACGGTCATTTTGAATACGTGAAAAATAATATTTTAAAAATAAATAAGTGGACCGTTAAGTTTTATGAAGAGAGGATTATCAAGAATTCTATCTTGGTAGTTTAATTACAAAATAATTTGAAACAAATTGAAGAAAAAAGTTTTTTTATTTTATTTTAGCCAACATTTCAGCCTGATTTTCAGGCCTTCATCAGGGCTAGATATGAAAAAGAAACATACAAGAACAATATAGAAACATTTACCGTTTCTTCTTCCGGGTTGGACCGTGTCAAATTGGTGTTATTTGCCGAGCTTTTGCACTTTTTAATTTTTTTTTTGTGGCATTTAATCCCACGTAAATTTCAACAATTTTTAGTGCAAGGGAATAGAATAAAATCTAAATGGGTTAAAATTTATGTGGGATTAAATACCATAAAAAAAAAAAATATTTATAACATTAAAAAGTAAATAACGAGAGTCATTTAAACAGCTTGACAATGTCAGCTCCTCCGAGCATAAGTCTATATCTTCGTCTGCCTCGGGAGGTTAGACTCCGGACACTAGTGCGGGGAATTTAATAACTTATCAGACTTGTCTAGGTAGCGTAAATGGAAAACGCACCGACCCGGATAGCTGGAGATCAAGGTTCAAGTCCTGGCTGGGACAGTTAGATTTTTTATTCTATTCCCACTAAAAATTGTTATAATATTTTGAGAGTAACATACCTAATATGGTGATGGGTAGGGAGAGAATCTAGCTCAACATTGTCTATATCATGACTGATCTGTATAAATCACAGCACAAATCAAAATTTTATTTGACAGTTTTGAAAGGGAACAGGAAACGGATGTAGGAGTGGGTATTAGATGGTTGGAGGTTCGCGAAAATAGCACTGTGGGGAAGGGATAGAAAAAAAAATGCTAGGAGGTGGTCTAATGGTGACTTTTTCTTTTAAGATGTAAAAAACATTACTGAATGTAGATGAATTATAGTCTTTGTCTGTTTTGTCATTTATGGGGTTTCGTTCTAATAGGCTCAGCTATAAGTTGTTTCTCGAGGTTGAGTTCTGTTGCAAGGAGTGTGAATTTGTCCAAGTAGTGGTTTTTTAATGTCATATTGATGGTAACTGATTCTTCTCTTTATGGGGTTCTTAGTTTGTCCTATAAATTACATTACATCTCAGTATAGGAGGTCTTTCAGATTAGTGTACAAGTTTTGTAGTTTCTTGTTGTTGGAGAAGCCTAATGGCTAATGTTAGAGATTTATTGATTTTTTTCTGATAGAGTGGGAATATTGGAATGTCACTTGGTGGAATTGGAGGAACAGGAGAATCATACAATTTATTGATAGTCTGTGTATTATGTGTCGTGGAAAGAAATTATTATTAAGAATGTCTGTTATGCGTTTAATGTTTTTGTCTTATAATATTGTCAGAGAGGTTAAGGGTTCTGGAAATGAGGTTTTTTGCAATATTTAATTTTTGATAAGGGTGCGATGAGTTAAAATGTATGTAAAAATATTACAGTTGAACAGAGCTAAACTCAACATTAGAGTTTAGTATCCAGCATATTGGGTATTCTATTGTGCTAAACCCCTTACATCTAATAAAATGGTCTTGCTGCATTTAAATGGTTATAATTCAATAATCTAGATTATTAGATATCTCTACATATAGGGGTCTTCAATTCTCATGAAGGTAGATTTGGAAGTAAATAATATATATAAATAACCAGTTGAGATTTATATTTAGGATTAGGATAAGGTAATAGGGCGATCAACATCATGGTTATTACGCCCTGACTGTTGGGGTTTTTCTAGGGTTAAATCTGTTATCCATTCTTTTAAATGTTTTCTGTTTTTTAGTGCTTGTTTACATTAAGTTATATAGTACTTGGTGTGCAATAAGTTATATTCGTACACACACACACACACATATGTATATATATATATATATATAATATACCTTCAGGCAATAATAGTTTAATTGTGCTTTATTGATTTACTTTGCTCATGAATGTTCATAAATGTGCTAATTTAGCACTTAATTAATTAATTCAATGCTTTTTCTCACAAGATAAACAAAGATTAAAGTAGTGCAAAAGTTAGAATCTACAGCTTTGACACAATGTGATGAGCCATTGTCCTGACAGGATACCATTATGTAAAAATTAAGGCCTTAGATACACTGGAATTACAACTCAAGTGTTGCTTTAAACAGGAAACTCAGCAAAACCAAGGTCCATTCAATTAGCTCCATAATGCCAAGGATTCAGTATTACAAACAAGCAGATTATGCACCCGTGTAAAGAATTGCAATACAAAATTAAAGAGAAATTGTATTTCTAATATACTATAGTAAATTAGTAAAGATGTTTAGGTAGGATACTAGTTAATCAATTAGAAGAAATAGAAGAGCTAATATTCAAATTGACATAGAAAAGGTATGCTCCTTATCATTTTAATGGAACCTGTGTTATCGCAAATTATTAACAAAACTAAATTATCATACTATGAGACAAATATGTAATTAATAAGCACGAATAAATATTGAATTTTAATTTAAGCTCCTTTCCACGGATATAATAATATTGTTATTAACATTATAAACAAAATGCAATAGATAAAATCAGGTATTTTCAGTATAATTTATTACTAGTGCAAGAGGCAAAATCAGCAGCACCCAGAAGCAATAGAAGAACAAGAACCTGGCTGTTACACCACAGACCTGTGAGTAGCCCCACATGGATCACCACTTGTCGAGAGTAGTTGAGGCTTCAATAGACTAGGGGTTATTATTTTCCCTGTCTTAATTTAGACTACCTATAACCTTTCCTCTCTTGAAGTTCCTGGGTAGGCTTTTAAAGGAAATGGAAACATTAAGACAATATCGAGCTTAAAAGTGAATGCTTATCCTTAAGTCAAAAAATCATATAGATCTAGGGTATTTCAATATCTATGGAAGTTTTTAAATAAAAGTTTGGTGCTGTGGACCAAAAGCTATTTTGATATCCATAGGAAAGAAAGATCTGCCATACTGACTAAAGTAGAGATTTAACAGCCAGAAAAAAAAAAATTAAAATTCTTTCACAAATTTTGATAAAGTGAGTGAGACTTAATGAAGATGGCTCCCAAAAAAATGCCACCTGGGTGTAATGTTTCAATTAACTTAAGAAACTACTAACACAGAACAGGATTGAAGTGTGGGATCTGTGGAGACACCAGCCACCATCTCTTCGCTTTATTGAACCAAAAAATTCAAAGAGTTCATAATTAAATAAATTTTAAGACTATTTTTCTTAAACCCAGTGACATAAATTTAAGGAATAAGCATACATCAAATGTCAGTAGCTTAACTAGGAAAGGGTCCAAAGTATTCCAAACAATTTATATTTCATATTCTTGAACCTATCTATTACCTGCATGCTGAAAGGAAGAATAGAGAAAGGATAAGAAGAAGAACCCATCTATGAAACATTTCAGATATGTAATTTACATACACAGACACAGGGTGTTTATTTTAAGATGGCTCAAATGAATTTCCTGGTGTTGATCTGATCAAAATATGCAAGGGGAAAAATTGGTTGTCCGTCACCCCTAGTTTCAGAATATATAATTTAATCTTAGATAGCTGTATGCGCCTCTAAAAGTAGGGGTTTGCAGACGGTTCCCTATTTTACTTACACAGTTTAAAAGAGTAAAAATAAGTTAGGAAAGAAAACTAATCCCATAATTCAATAACTTGGAAAATAAAGGTGCTAGGATAATCTGCTATGTGGAAGTTATATATAGATTTTCTAACTTATTTTCAAGAAGAAATAGGAGCATGTGAAAGGTACTTTTTCATTCGCTTTCTGCTAGCAATATTGTTATTGTTAAGGCAGTAAAGCAACTTTTTATTTTTATAATAATAGGAAATAATTAGTTTTTCCAGGGATCTTCTAAGCAATAATAAAACATTAAGAGCATTAGATGTTCTCAAGCTTAAACTGATGGGCTAAAAATGTTATTATTTTATTTAATTCTGTATTTTGTTAAGAACAAAAGACACAGGAATTCAAGATATTCCAATAATAATATGATAAGCAAAGTTATGAGAAAAACAATTATAAAATAAATACATGAAACAAAAGAAAAAGTATTAGTTCTTAAAAAGCACATTAGCTTGCACAGAGTGTACCATGTCTTCGAAGATGCCACCTCTGGCAGCTTGCAAGCACATCTGCATTCTCCCTTATCTGATCTGGTGTAATGAATAGATGGGTATAAATCTTATTTTTTAATACTTAAAAGAAAAAATCTAGCGATGACAAATAAGGAGACCTTATTGACCAGGAAATTGTTCCTGTTCTGGCCTATCTACCTATTTCCATCTTACTGGAACCATATATGTTCTTGTGTGAAGGAGCACATCTTCAAGCTGTGGAAGTTGCTATCTGATGAATTTGGAATAAACAACTTCATTGAGTGGCCCATAAAAAATGGCCCAATGATTTTATTGCCAAGTATGTCTCACCAAACATTCACTGACTAACAATGTTGTCTGTCTACCAAAGGGAGTTAAAGTTAAACCATTAGTGGCAATTATTTCTATACAGGGTTTTATATAAAATCCAAATGTTTTTTCAAACTGGAAATAATTTCCCATTCTAAGCACTTGATAGTATTGTCAATCCACATGAAATATTAAAATAATATGTGTTCCAATAAGAAGTAATTAATAAGCGCAAGAAGGAAAAGAAATCAGACTGACTTAAATAATAATATAAAGAGAAACAAAATAATACTTTTGGGGGCATAATAAAACAATAAAAGAGCAAAAACCAGTTGCTAAAACAAAGCTTTTTATTTCCTAAGCATGTGGAGAATAAAATGCATAAGGTTCACTACATCAGCACAATACGCTCACTGACCACCAATTCAGCCTGAAAAAAATTAGACACAATAACACGACCTTCTCACTGAACAAATATAAATAGGCCCCACTCCTGAATTAAGTCAGTCCCTCCAGAAACTGTAGAGACAACCTTACTTATAACCTTCCTTCAACTCCGTCATATGTATACCGTAGTTGTATTTCTTATCTTATTTCTCAAATGTAAGTTTTATCAGTACTATTAAGTTTTATAACTCGCCAATTAATCGGATTATGATTTGAAATTTTTTTAAAACAAATTGCACCACTGCATCTTGAACGCACTCGCCGCACTGTTTGATAACGACCGATAAAAAGTGTGGATTTGTATTATTATTTTTACATTTATTATGGCTCCAACAGATAATTCGATCGCTCATTTCACCAACCAGAGTTTTGAACTAAAATGTTCTTTCACGGCCAACAATTTATTCCCCGTTCACAAGTATGTTTCTTCAAGGACTGGATTAACTGTTGTAGTAGCAGAAGTTGAAGGGCCTGTTGTTGATGGATATTTCTGTCTGGGTAAAAATTTAACTATTTATCTGACTAATTTATCATATATTTTACACAAATTATTAAATTTAAAACATTATTTTAGCCACAGAAGCACATGATGATGATGGTCTTCCTCATACCTTAGAGCATGTAATATTTTTGGGTAGTGAGAAGTATCCATATAAAGGTGTTTTAGACCTTTTAGCGAATAGGTGCTTTGCTTCTGGAACTAATGGCTGGACAGGTATACTTTGTTATTGGCAGTTTTATTTCTGGTTTTTATTAAATTATACTCATCTATTTTTTTTTTTTTTCAATTTTTAGACACGGATCACACCTGCTATACCTACACTACTGCTGGATCTGAAGGATTCACAGCATTGTTGCCGATCTATTTGGATCATATTTTGTACCCTACTCTTAAAGTTAGTAATTAATATCTCGAACAAAAATAGATATTACATACACACACTCACACACATACATACATTTTATTAAATTTACTGTAAGGAAATCAAGTTTTTTCATTGGTACCATTACTTAGTTAATTCTTGCTTGATTGCACCTTGCAGAACCTAAAATATGGCCCTATCAAAATTATATACATTTGAGTGTATATACACATGCTATGTGTGTGCTGAAATTTGCTTATTTATTCTAAAGTATCTTAATTAATAATAAAAATTGCCAGATATGCTTTTATATCTTCATTCGTCACTTATCATATTAATTATCATGGAAGATTCATTACTAACAGATCAGACCAGAATATAAATCCATAATATAAACCCAAGGAAATAATAAAGATTTATTTTCCGTCAATTTAGTCCAGATGGTAAAGAAGAGGCCTATACATCTTATTTTATAGGTGGGCTGAGAAGCTGATACTAACAACCAATAAACATAATTAATGTTGAAGAAAAGGATAAAAGGGTGAAAATGTAATAAAGAGAACCCTTTCAATAGGAAATGAAAAGGACTTTCTAATTTGGTTTATAATCTCACACTAGCATTAGGTCCTCTATGAATACAAATAATTGTACCTACAAAAAAGTTAATAAAAGTAAATAACGGAAGGCTCTTACATTTTCTTTACGTCATTTATATATGTCCGCTTTTCTTACCTGTGCTCACCAGAGCTATATATTTATCTATCTATCTATCTATATATATATATATATATATATATATATATATGTATATATATATATATGTTTGTGTGTGTGTGTGTATGTAATATTTGATTTTATGCTCTTTGGTCCTCAAATTTTAAAATATAGAGCTGGATAAATATATACATATATGTATCATTTAATCTAGGAGTTTCAAGTTTCAAGAAAGTGCAAATAATGAGACAAATACAATACTGATCAAGAAATATGTAGCTACGTGATAAAAATAATTAATACATCCTTATTTATTACGTCCT
>KZ807396.1:128744-155878 GCA_000696205.2 Oncopeltus fasciatus
TATCTTCATTATTATTAGTTTTATGACCAAATTTACATAACATAATTGGGGGAAAATTTATATTCTACAAAATTTTTACAAATCTTGTATTAAAAAATATTTATGTATGTAACAAAGAGAGTCCCCTTATTTTTAAAATAGAGGAACAAAATTTATTATTTCAGCTTTCTATTGCAAAATGATTAATTTTTGATGAAATCAGATGAGTTGTAGGGGGTATGGTATGGTTTAATTGAATAATAGTCAATGTCATTTCTATTATTAGTTTTAGGACAATAGTTTTTAGAATATAATAAATAGGAAAATTTTTTTGTCCATTTATGTTCCATAACATTTCAACACATAATGCTTATTATTAAAGAATATTTTTAGTATAATATGTATACCTGAAGTTTGTGTATTTCCCATTCTCCCTCCCTTCTACAGTCTACTGCTACCCTTAGCAATTTACTCATTATTGTGTTCTCCAGCTTGTAAGTTCAAAGATTCATTTAATCATTTTTGGGTCTATCTGTAATAAAACGTGGGAAACTGCTTACTTTTTTATTTTGATTTCAGTTTGCTCCACGAAAAAAAATATTCTTAGTAAAGGTTTTTTTTTTTTTTTTTTTTTTTTGTGGAGAAACTGGTGTACTACTATATGGATTGTGGATAGTATATTCCATTATTAAATTCCTTTAATAAACATTTTCCTTAAAAAGATCAAGTTCATATATTATTTTCCACCTATTGTATTCTATAAAGTTTAGACATAACACTAAAAATAATATAATTCTTTTGGTCTTCCTGTGAACCTTTCCTAATCTTCTGATTTTAGCCCAAATTGAATTCATTCATTAATGCAAGTGATTGCATTAGAAAACCTAAATACCTATATTGTTTCTATATTTTAAAGACAAAGGACTCTGCTCCACCCTTGAAGTCATATTTTTAAATAATTTTGCCTAATATACAATTTTCAACAATTCGAGTTGCTATTCAAGCTATTCACATTGGTACATAACACAATTTTTGAAAAATTTCAAGATCTTCACTGATATTAAATTGGAGAAGTTAAAAATGTGTTATATTTAAAATAGAGTAAATATAAATTTTTGAATGCACTATATTTATATTTAGGTATTATTTACTGATGTATATTTTAACATCTCTAATGCAGGATTAACTAGGATTTTGTGTTTATATATATATATGTATAATTTGTTTACTTATGCTCTAGTGTCCATAATTTTGAAAATAATGAGTCCCTTGGATTAAATATTTTATTTTATTTTATCCCTTAAAATTTTTATTTTTGTAAACCCTTGTATGTTTGTTAATGGCTGAAATCGGTTAAGAAAAATAAGTGGTTTAGTTAAAGAAAATCTTAATATCTTATTATTATTAGCATTACAAAATAATTTCCAGAGTAATAGGCATAAAATATAATTTTATAACATTTGTAATTTAAAAAAAAAAATAAAATAAATAAACAACAACACATTCTTAGAAATATATTAAAAATGTAATTTTGAGTGTTGGATGGACCCTCTTTTAAACCTATTTCAATATTTTGGCTTTTCATTGCAATTCTTTCCAATATTATTCATTCAAAGATTATTCCAGAAATTATTCATTTTTGCTTATTATTGGTTGAGGGAAAGGAAAGGGAGGTTTAGGAGGAAACCAAAATTTATAAATTTAATGATCTTTAAATTATTAAATTTTAATATTTGTTTTTATTTGAGCTACGAAAAAGTTTTCAGAGCATAAGAGGTGAAAATTGTAATTTTATAGTTTTTATGGGCTATAACAATTTTACGAAAAACGAGAGACATTTATGAATAAAACTAATTTTTTTGCTAACCCATTTATTCTTTCCTGGTCAGTCCATAGCAAAGCTTGATAGTCTTATATTTTATGCTTATTGTTCTCCCTAAATGAAATTTTGTCATTTACTCTTATTTTTATCTGAAATGTGGGAAATATGCTTAAGTTGCTTAGCTCCTGCATGATGGACTTATATCTCAGAATTGCATACATATATTTCAATTGTGTTATATCAGAGTGATATTTATTTGAACTCTTATTTAGCTCAATGAAAACATTTGCATAGTTTTATTTTTCATTTACCTTTGAAAATGAATGCAATGTATTTTTTCTTAATTAGATTGACTGCTTGCTCCATTTTATTGAAATATCTGACAGACACTTCAGTTAGTCCTCTACCTAAGGAATTTGTGGATGTTCCAGATCCCTATGCTAGTAAGGTAAGGTTGTTTTATATGAGCAATGTAATGGCCGCATAATATGAACCTTAATTTAATTAAGACAGCTCTTCATCATTTGATTTGATGTTGTATTTACTGTATCTGTTGAGGCAGATCCCTGTTCTTAATTTGAAACTAGGCTTGGATATGTTTTGACTTAAAATAAGTACTTAGTTATTTAACATAACTAATAAATTTAAATATTCAATTGGATTTTGCTAGCCTGCTGCAACTACATAATGCCAGAAGAGAGATATGACAGAGAAAGTGAACTATAAATAATGTATTTGCTTTTATTACAATAATATTACATCTTTAAAAACATTATTATTTATCTGTAGATGTTATTTTGTTGGGTTTTGGTCAAGGTAGATCCAAAAAAAAATACAGTGTAAAAATGTGTATTTTTTAGATAGTATTTTTTTGGATCTACCTTGACCCGAACTCCAACAAAATAACATCTACAGATAGATAATAATGTTTTTAAAGATGCAATAACTTCTATTAATAATCTCTACGGTCAAAACTTTTCTATTTGAACTTATTATTTATCATCCACTTAAATATTTCTTCTTATCATAACTTAAAATGTTCTTTTTAATTAAAATTTTGTCTCAAGCAAAAGCCACTTCTGATACTTAATGAGGCCCTTCTTGATCATCTTTACACACTTTAGGTTCTGCAATTTAAAAAAAAAGTCAAAATACATCATTTGGTATTTATGCATCTTTTCCCAAACCATTGGATGGTTGTTAATGGCTGTCAATCATCATGGAGTGAGATTATATGAGAGAGACTAATAAATTGTAAACTTTCAATATCTTCATTATTATTAGTTTTATGACCAAATTTACATAACATAATTGGGGGAAAATTTATATTCTACAAAATTTTTACAAATCTTGTATTAAAAAATATTTATGTATGTAACAAAGAGAGTCCCCTTATTTTTAAAATAGGGGAACAAAATTTATTATTTCAGCTTTCTATTGCAAAATGATTAATTTTTGATGAAATCAGATGAGTTGTAGGGGGTATGGTATGGTTTAATTGAATAATAGTCAATGTCATTTCTATTATTAGTTTTAGGACAATAGTTTTTAGAATATAATAAATAGGAAAATTTTTTTGTCCATTTATGTTCCAAAACATTTCAACACATAATGCTTATTATTAAAGAATATTTTTAGGATGTATACGTGAAGTTTGTGTATTTCCCATTCTCCCTCCCTTCTACAGTCTACTGCTACCCTTAGCAATTTACTCATTATTGTGTTCTCCAGCTTGTAAGTTCAAAGATTCATTTAATCATTTTTGGGTCTATCTGTAATAAAACGTGGGAAACTGCTTACTTTTTTATTTTGATTTCAGTTTGCTCCATGAAAAAAATATTCTTAGTAAAGTTTTTTTTTTTTTTTTGAGAAACTGGTGTACTACTATATGGATTGTGGATCCATTTTCCCTAACCATCCCTCTTTTTCTCACGTTTCACCTCTTGTAAAATTTGGAGGAATAAAATATAGTTGTTTTCTTGACTGGTTTATTATAATTTTTTTTATTTACTTCAGTCTTACTTACTTCATTCCAAAAATAATTGTCATTCAAATTTGTGTGCTTCCATACTCATGTGCATGCATATGATTGTTATAGATTTTTTTAAATATTGTGTATACTTATGAATATTATTTTAATTTTTTTCTGTAGTAATTCAGTTATATAAAATTGTGTCAATTCATTCAGTAACTGATTTTGTGTCAGTGTAAATATAGCTTCCTAAAGAATCGTCCTACTCAAAAATAGCTAATAAATTATGACAAATAAATATTTTTGTTTTCTTGAACTTATCTATAGTGATGAATTGTTCAGATCACATTCTATAACTATCAGGCATTGGAGAATCGTAGAATTTTTTAAAATTAAAATCTCCTCCCCCACTCTCTATTTAGTGTTTCTAATGCCAGTTTTTATTACTTGTGGTATGAGAATAGTGGGGATCAAGGGGACAAGTTATTGATTGTTAATTTTGAGCAGGATATAAATAAATATACCAAATTTAATGGCTATTTAAAAAAAAAAAAATTAGGAGTCATTATTATAGCTTGCTATTTTCCATTATCAAGGCTAAAATAAAAATCAGAAACAATATCTATCACTTATGGTTCTGTTTNATATATATATGGTTTTTAATAGTATGCCTAAATCTTAATAATTAAAAAACGCCTAGTTTTATTTGCTGTATCTAATTGTGCCCTTGCTGAAATCCAACATTCAATTACAATTTTTACCCTTTATTTTTTTGTCCTAAATATTCATAAATACGATAAATAGGTTTCGTTCTGTTTTGCCATTTTGGGCATGTTATATATTTTTCCTGAATTGGATATCTTTTGTACATTTTTTAATAATAGATAAGGAGCATCATCTTTCTGTTTAATTATATTGATTTTTTTTGTGTACATGTAAACTAAACTGTACATAAAGCATTCATAATTTATATTTTAATCTAATAAGGATGAATAAATAAAATATTTTTTATATTTCAGGTTTGGTATAGTATGGTTGAAAATTCTGAGTCTGTGTTGCTATTAAACTTCGACAATGTTCCTAAAGAGAAATTAAATCTTGTAAAACCTAAGTTTGATAGTATACTCTCTTCTATCCTCAACTCAGAAACTCCAATAGATATGAAGAGGTTATCGACTGTAATAAATCGTCATAGGCTGGAAGTGTTGTCTCACTTGGAAAACTCTCCTCATGAGAGCATTGGTTATGTTATTATCGGTCATATGCTCTATGGAAATAGTCCACAAGATGTGAGTATAAAATTCTTTCACATTATATATTTTATTTTTCTTTACTTTAGCCTTTTGCCAATTAAGTAATCACTCTATTTCAAGTCTTTAGTACTCTTCACTTAAAAAAATTAAAAGTGTGACGAATAGAAAATAGATATTCAAGCTACATTTAATATATAATCTCTGCTAAGGTTAATTAGATAAATAATTTTTCTTAATATTAATATATTTAAAAAAAAAAATGTTATATGAGATATGTACTTGAATGAAATATTTATCTTTTTACCCCCTCATCACCAAACACAATCACAACATAATTACAGATTAATTTTCAGTTTAGCTTGTTTCAACACAGATTAAATAAAATGATGCTTTGTGTGTTTGCGTGCACACATGTTTGTATATATATGAAGTTTGAATAGATATTTTTTTAAATTTCACACACGCACACACACACACAAACACACACACACACACACACACACACACACACACACATATGAAATATTAAAAAAGTTCATTAACAAAGACTCCATTCTTATCTAATTAATATTTTCATAGCTTGAATGAAACTATTGTGTAATAGCTGCTTTTAGAAATAATTTCATTTCATTATTTGTTCATTATAATATAAATTAAACTTTTATCCTTATTATTACTAGTATTTATTAACATTTTGTACCATTTCTTTTCTTTTTATGATGAGGTATTCTGTCCCTATGTATATATGGAAAGTTTATATAGGTGCCTTTGGCCGTATTTCGTGAATGCATACGATTGATTTCATAAATATTTGATTATTTTTTTGTAACATTATGATTTATTGTTCTTGAGAAATGAATAATCTGGATATTTTATCTTATTTTATAGCTTGATGCAAGATTAAACCAAGTTCGGGAAGTTGAAAAATTAGAAAAAGAACCCATTCAGTTTTGGGTAGATCTTCTTAAAAAATATCTAGTTGAAGGCTACAGTGTAACTGCTAAAGGAATTCCTAGTATTGCAGAACAAAAAGAGTTGGGCCGAGCAGAAGAAGAGAGAGTTGCCAAGCAAATTGAAGCTTTAGGGCCTGATAAATTGAAAGAAAAAGCAGAACAATTGGCTTCTGCTATGGCAGAAAATGAGGTAGGCATTTTCATTGTGTTGATAATAACGTGAATACACAATAGGTCTATAATTACCTATTGTGTGTTCATTTATTCCTTCTAAATTTTCCTTGTTCCCCTTATTATTATTTCCATCACCAGCACACCAAACATTCTTACTAGGGAAGAAACTCAACTTTATTACTAAGTCTGCTCTGCCTGAACATGTATAATAATTTAGTGAATTATATTCAGAGCAACATGGAGTTTCTCGTTGAACTGAAAAAGTCCATCATTTTTTCAAAGTGAATAAATGTACTGAGAATATATTTAACGTATCTTTTACATTTTTTTTGTTGTTTAATTTGGCCTTGAGTTTGATTTTTTAGTTTTATAATATTGTAGATTTCCTGTAGTTTGCGTTGTCACATACTGTATCACTATTTAGTGATGGTAGTAGTGATTACTATAATAATAATTAAATACAATTAAGGTAACTACAATTCTTGTCATGTTGATGAATTTTAGTTACCTTAATAATAATAAGGATTGACAAAATTAATGTCAATTCATTAATTGACATTATTTTTGTCATTTAATGAATCACATTATTTCAAGCCTTTAGCTCTTTTAAGTAAAAAAAAAAGAAAAAAAAGATAGAGTGTGACGAATTCAAGCTTAATGCATAGTTTCCGTTAGGATTAATAAAATAAACTAATGTTAATATTTTTTTCCTAGAAAAAAAGTTACATGTGGCTTATAATGAATTATAATTTTTCTCCTGTTTTCCTCTCATCACTAATCCTAATTAACTTATTGATATATGTATGAAATTTGATTAGCTCAATAGAAAAAAAAAGGCTTATTTTTTCAAATTAACTTATTAGTGATGAAGAGAGGATTATCAGGAATTATGTCTTGGTAGTTGGAGAATTAAAAACTAATTCGTAACCAACAAAGTTTTTATTTTAGCCAACGTTTTGGCCTGAATTCCATGCCTTCATAAGTTCCGAATATGAAAAGAAACTTACAAAAATAATTTAGAAACATGTCTTAATTATTAATATAGCAAATAATAAATAAATTAAAATGTAAACTGCATGTAATCGACTAAAAAAAATGCATGAAAATGGACACTGAACATATTGGAACATATTTTTTCTCTCCCCCTTCCTTAAAGTGCTATTTCCATGAACTTTAAGCCATTTAATCCCTCTTATCCTAATCCCACTCCTACATCCGTTTCCTATTCCCTTTCACAACTCTAAAATAAAATTTTTAAAAAACTGATCAGTCATAATGTAAACACTGTTGAGCATGTCTTTCACTCCCCATCACCCTATTTGGTATGCTACTCTCAAAATATTATAATTTTTTTTCCTCCAATATGTTTGTTATCCGTTTTCATTCATTTTATTTAAACGATTACACAGTTTTATATTTATTATATATTATTTGTTAGATTAAAACATATAGACATGTTTCTATATTATTTTTGAATGTTTCTTTTTCTTATTCAGCACTGATGAAGGCCTAAAATTCAGAATGAATTGTTGGCTAAAATAAAAACTTCTTTGGTTACAAATTAGTTTTAATTCTTCAACTACCAAAACCGAATTCCTGATAATCCTCTCCATAAAACCTGACAGTCAACATATTTACTCCAAATTAACTTATTAACGTTTCTATATCTTGTTTGGTTATTGAATGAAACTGTTATCTAATAGCTGAGTTTAGAGACATAATTTTATTTCATCCTATATTATTTATTCATTATAACATAAACAAAACTTTTACAATTTTGATTATTAATATTTTTTTTATTTTGCAACTTTTTTTTTTTAAGGTTCCTCCTCCTGACGAGGTTTTAACATCTGTTCCTATTTTGTCAACTGATACAATCCACTTCCATTCAATACAAAGTATTACTTCAGATACTAAAGTACAAGATCCTAGATTTGATTTAGATGAAGTTCCTATTTATATGCAGCTAGATCATCTACAAACAAATTTTATATATGTAAGTTGTTTTTCATTTTTCAATTTTTATTCACTTTAATTTTCAAACACATTTTTATTTTATTAAATATATATATAGCTCATTAATTATTGCTACTGTTACAATTTTTCACAATATTTTTTATTTATTTAACCTCCTTTCAACCACTTAAGGTAAGGGGAGTAATTAATTATATTAGGTAAGGGGGGGGGTTAAGGTAGTAATTAATTATATTAGGCCTTTTTTTATCAGTGCAAGAGTGTAAGGTCTCTTTATGTAGGATATGGGTCCCAGCAAAATAAAATTCATGATGAAATTTTCATGAGATATATCCTATATAAAGAGGTTAACATTTAAAATTTTTCTTAGGCTCAAGTATCGTGCATGCTAAATCAATTTCTAGAAGTGACAAATATTCAGTTACTTATTTTCGTCGAGAGTCAACAAATAGCTAGACAATGTCAGCTCCTTCGAGCATAAGACGATGTATTCGTCTTTCTCTTGGGTTAGGCTCCCGCTAGTGTGGTGGGAATTTAATAAGTTATCTAGCTCGTCTCGGAGGTGTAATGGAAACATTCCGGCCCGGCAAGCAATAGATCCAGGTTCGAGTCCTGACTGGGACAGATAGATTTTTTTTATTTATTCTATTCCCTCTCATTAATTGTTTACTCTTATTTAATCTTTTGCTGAGAATACTGCTCCAAACATAGTGATCCTTTTGTAAATTGTTTATAACAAAACTGCCTCCATAATGTGTCATTTAAGAAACTATGAAGAATGAATACCTTTTAATGATTATAAAAATATGTACACACACATTTGATTAGCTAAACCTTTAGGGAACCTTTTGGTTAGTATCTTTATAGCCATTCTGCTATTCTTGGTTTAGTATAATTGCTCTAAGGGTTTTAAATTGTGTTAGACAATTTTTAATTGAATTTAGTTATATTTAAAGTCATATCTTCATTCACTATTTAATACTGTAATAAAAATTATTTTAATCATTAATGAAGACTCTTTTCCCTGAGACTAGATAACTAATTTAATTTCAGGTTTTATAAAGAAACTCTTATTTCTCCTATGCTAAGAGATAATACTATCCACATAATCCAAAAAAGAAGTAATTCTTTTTTTGATTATGTGATGTCACCTCCATACCTGTAAGACGGCTAGAGGTTTCACTCAGTATTTAAATCAACTCTTTCTATTGCTTAATCATATAATTAAAGAGCTTTTGTAAGTATATTAAAAAAAAATACATTTCTTTACTAAAGAAAGGTATTGTATGAATTAATTAATTAAAGTTTAAATTCATTAAATTAATGTAGTTATGAAAATAATAACCATGCATTCTAAGAGAAATTTTAAGAATTAGAAAAAAAATACTTTCTTTCATTTCATGTGGATATTAGAAAAAAGAAACAAAAAAACTTCAACTACAAAATAAACCTACATAATGCAAAATAAACCTAAAACTGTTTCATGCATGTTTCTTCGAGCGAGCCCATGTACAAATGTTGAAAATTATGAGTACACTCTACTCTGAATAAATTTTATGGGGCTCAACAGACCTTTCATAAATTAAGTTCATATCAGCTCTCAGATAAACTGATTATATTTCTTGAGTTTTTATAGAGCTACTTTTGCACTGATTCATTAATTAGTGGATATATATTAACATACACATAAAAGATGGAGGTATCAGAAAGTCCTTTGTTTTGTATTTAGTTTTATTCCAAATAGTTTTAATAATTCTATTTCATTCTGTATTAATTGCCAAATCAAAACATTATTATCAGTCTAGATTCTTACTTTACCTTAAAATATTTTCAGGTATCAAAAGTAGGTAAATGTTTCAACTGTCATGGCATACACTCACTATTTTTAACGCATTAAGAATGACCTTTTTCTTACATGCAATGTCTATTATTATTATTATTCATCCAATGTTTTACCAATAAACTTTTTTTAAATAAATTTGTCATTTTAGTGTAATAAAATTCATCTATTTAATTTTCAAATATATTTACAGATAATAGCTCTTATGGATTCAAGTGCTGTCAGTGAGAATCTTAGACTTTATTTACCTTTGCTGCTGGAACTTCTCCAAGAATCACCGATTAAGAGAGGAGAAAAACTTGTCCCTTACCAAGACATTATAGCTGAGCTAGAGGCTGATACTATTTCTTCTGATTTCAGGGTGGGGCTTGATTCTAGTTCTAGATTTCAAGCTGGGCCATTCTCAGCAACTGTCAGCCTACTTTTGCAGGTATGAACGAGAAAAGTTCTGAAAAGACTATTAAAAGCCTGTCAACTATTATATTTTATTTAATTATCTTTTTGGCTCTACGATTTTAGCTTCGTATGAATTCTTTAGTAATTTAAATTTAGAGGATTCAAATTCCGCAAAATATGGTTTTCAGGTTTAACAAAAAAAAAAAAAATGTTTTGTTTATTTACGTCTGTATTCTATTTTTTAAATGAAAATCCTCATTTAATTTTCTAGACTAAGTAATGAAATTCATCTTCATTGAGATAGTGCCACGTAAAGTGTACTTCATGTTTGCCACTCTTTTGGCTTTTTATAAAACTCTGATTCTGGAAGTATTTCAGTGGAAATGCTGCTATTTTCAGGGTTCTGTTTGCTAAATGACTTAGTGGAGTTCACTCTTTCACTAGTGGGGTATAAGAGGAATGTTTAAATTTTGAAGGATTTGTTTGAATCTTATGCCTGTAGAAGATGAATAATGACCTCAACATGTTGATGGATTCCCACAATTTACCCTAATGGTTCTCAGTTGGTGGTGCTACCTTTTGCCAAGAGATTGAGTCCCGTTGAGTCTTGGGGGATAATCAAATAATAATTCTCTACTTATTTATCACTGATAGTGTTACAGTTCTGTGTATAGTTTGCTCTACAGTCTTCAGAAATAGTCTTATTTTTTTCATTATTTTTTGTTTCCTTCTCAACTTAAATGTGTGAATTGAAGACTAGCTCTCTGGACTTTTGTAGGGGAAAGAAATGGTTGCATATTCACCACCTTAACATTTGCTAGAATTTGACTTGCTCGTCTGCTTTCAAATTCAACTAAATCCAATGGACAATTTTCAATTTGCTCAACAAGTCTTTAAATATGTGAAACATAACACATATAATTTAGCATCCCATTTTCTACTGTTCAATATTATAATCAGCTGTTAACAAAACTTATAGTGCTTGCTTCTTTCCCATAATTTTTCATTTTTCTTTTTTAGTAAATTATTCTTGCCAAATTCAAAATGCATTATAATCATTCAAATTTTATTAGAAGATAATTGTGTCTTACTCTCTCTCTCATGTCTTAAAGACTAATTCTAATTTAAGCAAATTCTGTTAATTTTTTTGCCCTCCATCCGAATATTCAATTCTTATTAATCTACTTTTTTAAACATTATAACATGCACGTGTGGGATTTAATACCACAACTAAAATTATTATTTAAAAAAGAAATATAGGAAAAAAATGAGAGTCTAACTAATAGCCAACAAAGTTAGCTCTTTCGAGTATAAGACCATATATTCATCTTACATGGGGTTTAGACTCGTAGTAAAGTGCAGGGAGCTGAAGAGATTATCTAGCCTGCCTCAGTGGTGTAGTGGTCAGCATACTTGCCAGGAAAGCAGGAGACCTGGGTTCGAGTCCCGGCTAAGGTAGTAAGATTTTTTTTTTGGCTCCCTTTTATTTCTTGCATAAAATTCAATGTGGGATTAAATACCACAACTAAAATCATTATTTAATAAATCCCTTTATTGTCATGCAAACATTTACTATAAGTATGGACCTGAAAGACCTTCATTTAAATAGTTGTTTGACTGAGATATTTATTTTTATTCTCTTACTTCATGTTTCGCTTTCTTATAACATTTTTAATAACTTTGTAAGGAGAAATATGCCATAAGCATATATTAAATATTTTTCTACTTTCTTTCAATTGAAAATAAATTTTATTCAGATCTTCTCTGATCTTTATAATGAAAAGCTTCACATTAGCTATTCACATTTCTTTTAAATTGTGTTTATTTTATTAGTAAAATATATTCAGCAATATTAATTCTCAAGAACTATTCTTTTAACATTCGTTAACATTTAACTTATTTTGATTTGCATAGTGACATTTAGCAGAGATTTCTTCTTTTATTGTTTATTCTATCTAATGTTCAACTAAATATTACAATAAATATAAAGCAGTTTATTTTAGAATTAATTGAGAAAAAAAGAAGACATGTATCCCCATCCCTTCCACATTGAATTTTCTGGAAATCAACTTGCATTACAAGAGGGCAAGGCACTCTGGGGCTTAGCAGGTGGACTAGTCTAACTTTCACTCTCCTCATAGTAAAATCAGAGCACAAGACTGTTATTTTCATTAGAAGTTACACAAGAGTAATTTATCTTCTCGTAAACTGTTATTGGAACATTCATCTTGCTGCAAAAAGAAAGGGTATAAAGAAACAATCAAATAAAATATTCGTTAAGTCAGATTTAAAGGATTCCTAATTCAGGTTTAATCTTTAGTAGATATGTAAAAAATGGGAATACAGCCTCTGTTAAACCTTAATTGTCATGATACTGATAATAGAAGCAAGGCATTCTGAAATTGATACTGGACTATTTTATCTTAATTAAGTCAGCTTTGTTTAATTTTTATATTATGTTTGTTGCTTCCATCTGTAACTCTTATTTATTTACAAAGTATTTTATATTTAAAGAATTTGTTAATAAAGATTAAATGCACATAATCACTATACTTTCCCTTACTGATGGGAAGTTTCTTAAATGCTTATTAGTTTTCTAAAAAAGTAGATAATTATTTTAAAAAATTTCTTAAATAAACACTTCTTCTATGCATTCAGCCTAGCTTTTACATTGTTCTATATCAACAGATCTCCCTTTCTTAGACCCATCATATAACATTGAAAATTCTGAAAAAAAGTTTTGTTTTGTTTTTACTTAAATATCTCTAAAAAATTAGAGTATTATAGGTTGACATAATCAGTTTGATAGTTCTAATAACAGATAATTATAAATTGGGACTTCTAAAATAAAATTTAGAAAATCAGAAATTTTTTTTTATGCCTGCTATATTAAAATTTAAAATTAAAACAATTTATAAAAGATCTTAATCTTGAAATATAACCAGGCTATGTCATTCGAGGGACCAATAAATTTATATTTTGTAGCACTTAAAAGTAAAAGTAACTCATTATTAAAAACAAGAAAAATCCATCATTTTTTTTTTTTAAATAATGAAATTGAGAAGCCTCTAAATTTGGTTTTAAAATTCTAAAAAAAATCAAGGTTGTTACTCTATTCTATGTGTTAACTATGACTGTGAGGTCGGTATATTTTTCAAACATGAACATAATTTTGATTTTACCAAGTACCAATTTATCTAACATAGCCTTTCACGTTGTTCCTACAAAAACTGAATATACTTTTTCCTTATATACTTGGAAAATTTTAATTAAGCTTACTCAATTAGTTGAAATGAAATTTTAAACATACTGTGTAACTGTTTGCAACACGATGTATGGGAGAGGGCTGTCAGTACATGTCTGCCTAAAAATGTGTATATTAACTTAGGTTTTTTCAATGAGCTGTGCTTACCTGTAAGTGTCTCTAATTGAAGGGAACTTGTCTGCAAATATTTTAGGATAAAAGAAAATATTTCTGTTTTCAGGTAGGTTATTTTGGGATTATTACGGGATGTTTGCTACCTTTTGGACGACTATTTTTAGGGTTTTAAAAAGGTTTAAAATCTTAAAAATAGTCGTCCAAGAGGTAGCAAACGTCCCGTAATAATCCCAAAATAACCTACCTGAAAACAGAAATACTTGGAACAAAAGAGTAAGGACCACTAATTTTTCTATATGAATGTCATTGAAACACTGTTAGAGCCTTTACTATTTAGTTTCAATTTCATATAATTGTATTGCTTTCACCATTTTATCATATTTTTTCTGTTCAAAGAGGCTGAGGGAATACTTGAAATGTGGTTAGATGTCACATGTCATGAATTGATTTGTTATTTTCAAGAAAATAAATTTTTTTATATTTGTTATTTATCTTTGTTTTACATTCTAATATTTATTTAAAATAATGTATCTATAATTTAGAATAGTGTAAAGTAATGTTCTTTAAACTGTTCTCAGTTTTTTATTTTTAAATCTGCATAACAGTATGTTATCCATTGTTTAATAAATTATCTTTTCAGGTTGAACCCAAAAAGTATGAAAGTGGAATTAAATGGGTTCGTGAACTGCTCTATGACACTGTGTTAACGGAAGAACGAGTGAAGGTTCTAGGAACGAAAATAATAAATAATGTAGCAGAAATCAAAAGGAGAGGAAGCACAATGACTTATGATCTTATGAGAGGTCTTCTTTTTGGAAAAGGTAATCCTATTGTTTTATTTCTTAGTTCCTAATTAGTTTAAAATTCTTACTGGTAGTCTATTCTACCATTATCATGTCCATAAAAAGATTCATATTTTCATGTGTATTTCTCTTTTGATGAAAGGAATAATATTATTGTTACCTAGTCCTGGAGTATAGTTCTATTATATGTAAAGAATGGAATTTTATTTTATTTAAAATTAATTTTTTAGGTATTTAAATGAAATTATAAACAAACTGGATGCTCTGGACCAAATTAAATGGAAATTGAAATGCTAGGTTAATAAACAACTAAGTTGGTTACCAATGGCTATAAGTAGCTTTTATTATTGAAGTCCTGATTATCTAAAGGAACCGTTAAGAATGGAGAAAATAGACAAAAAGTAAATCAGAAGAATTAAGAGAGCTGGATAATATTTTAGTTATAATGATTCATCAAAAGAAAATTTTAAGTCCTGAACCTGTTATCATAAAATTAACAGTAGAAAAAGATAGACCAAAAATCTAAAAGCCATTCTGAAAAATACAGTTGAAAAATTCAGAAAAAACGGTGTCAAACAAGCTGAGGACTTACTCAGAGTAATTTTAAAGAGGGAAACCTTCCTAAGACCCCATACCACTGAAAAACAAATGGCAGACCACCCAGCAAGAAAAATAGGAAAAATATATTGTCAGGAATCCAGAATTGCTCTCATTACTCTTAGATATAAGACTAATGGAATTCGAAATCTCTCTCAGAAAAATTCACAGGTTCTAGGTTTGGCAGAAGTAATAGAATTAGCAGAAATACTATTTATGCTTAAATTGTTTAACCGGAACCAGCAGGGAGTAGGATTCCTTGTTAAAAATAAATGGAAAAAATATTTAGCAATATGCAGAAAAACCTGAAAATCAACACTTAAAAAGAAATTTAAGGAAAGAGTCTATATAGATATGACAATTTATATATACATATGAACATACTACAACTAAAGATATGGATAAAGAAAATGTATTCTTCACTGGAAGAACCAAGGACATAGTAAAAATAGCCTATTAATCTAGTGAAAGACTTAAACAGACGTTAGGGAAATGGGACAGGGTAAAGAACACATAGTAGGGGGCATACTACTTATGGTTGAAGAATAGGCGGGTGAAAAGGTTATCAAAAGATCAACTAAAAAAAAAAACCCAAACCTAAAATCTAAGTGAACTTATATATATATACTATAATAGCAGACATTTATGAAAAGTTATTAATTACTATTAGATGATTTTAGTTGGGGTTCGGTCAAGGTAGATCCAAAAAAATACAAATTTTAAAAAAGTGTATATTTTTAAAGATTATCTGCCAACGTTTCGGCTTACATTGTACATCACATTGAGTCATGGAAATGTGAACTTAGGGACAGGACGTCCTCTCTCGTCTTCATGATAGGCAGCTCTGAATATGGCTTACAATGTAAGCCAAAACGTTGGTAGATAATCTTTAAAAAAAATACACTTTTTTTAAAATTTGTATTTTTGGATCTACCTTGACCGAACCCCAACTAAAATCATCTAATAGTTTAATAACTTTTCATAAATGTCTGCTATCTTAAGGCTCAGTTTGATCTATTAAAAAAAAAAAAGAATCTTGAACTAATTCATTATTTCCTTATGATAAATATTGTGTTTCATAAATAGGGTTTATGGGTTTAAGATCAATTACTAATCTCAAAGTGTAATTAAATGTTTGATACATTTAATAATATAATGTGAGACAAAGTGACAGACAATATTTATGAGTAAGTTTTATATCTAGTAAGCTCATATGACGAAAATTAAGTTTGACTATATGTGGGAGTGTAATTTCATCCTTGCAATAAATGAGTATTAGTAATACTTATTTCTAATTTGTTGTCTGCCAGTTAATCTAGCTGTATACTGATGTTGTTCATCTTTAGAATATAATTTTGGATGCCAAAATTTCTTAGATCTAACTATATTGGTCCTGTTTGTTATACTTAATGTATTTATTTTTACCAACAAATGTATGAATGTTTTTTGTATGTTTATTTTAAATAAAAATGGATTGCTACCTTAAGGAAAATTACACTATTCGTGTTTATTACCCACATTTTATTTTTTAGAGAGTAATCATTACGCTATTGCGGCACTTCGTCAGTTCAAGTTTTTAAACTCAGTTGTTTCCAAATTGGAAAATAAAGAAACTGCTTGTGAGGTAATGGCTGATTTAGAGAGATTACGATCTATTCTTACTCAACCAAAAAATATGGTCATTCATCTATCAGCAAATCTTGATTTATTGTCTTCTCTCTACCCCAATCCAGCTGTTCTTTGGAAGAATCTTTTGCCAAAAAATATTAGTCCTGCCAAAGAAAGGTAATTATACCTTAATTTTATATAAATTGTGATAATTTAAATTTTATACCTGAAGTGGAAATAGAGTTAATTTCTTTGATGAAATCCTCTATTCTTTTTTTGTCAAAATCATAAAGGTTCTAGCATTTAATATGTTTTGAATTTGAGCTAGTTTTGAATTGAGCTATTTATCCAAAATATATATAAATATATTTTAATGTAGTCTGTGAAGGACTTAGACTTTTTTTGGTCAGCAGAAGAGGTACTTTGTAGATGGTATAATAAAAACATTTTCAAAATGAACCAATTTTCGTTGAGACACCTTTCGAGAGAAATCTCTTTTTAGTAATGAACATGAAATAGGTCAAAAGCTTTTAAAAAATTTTCTGTCTTGATATCTATTTTGAATGTAGAAAAATACATTTTTTACTCTTTCGTATAATCTTCATATTCAGCAAAAAAACCTTAAGAATTTTTTGCTGCTGCTTAAAAAGAATAATTCAAACATTTTGGGGAGAAAAACATAATTTTCTATCCAAAAAAGCTAAATAGAATAATAAAGCAATATCCCAGACTTAATTTGTAGAGAGAATGCAGGGTCACAAGATTTGTGTTAACAACACACTCATGCGTGTATGCACCTGCACACATGCATGCACATACTGACACAAGCCCTAGCTTACACAATTTTAAAAATAAAGAATCCAAATTTGGAATTTGATTTTTTTTTCACATGCTGTCACATACTTTTAAATTATAAAAATTGAAAGAGTTTATGTCTTCTTATTATTGGTATATAATAAAAAAAAATAAGAACATAATGGACATCAAAAGTTATGTTTAGATGTAAATATTCATATTCTGCAACATTTAGGGATATTTAGATCTAGAAGGGTTTGGAGGAAAACTAGAGGTCACTCAATCTTTTTAAAATAGAAGCCAAATTCAGAATTTGCTGCAAGTTGTCTGTTTAATCACTAAATTTAAAGTCACTAAATTAATTATATTGATTTATGAAAAATAAAAATTAAAAAACATGTAAAATGTAACTTTTAAAGGCTTATTTTCTATAACTTTATGAAATATGAATAATTTAGAATGTATTAAGGAGGGTTGAGAACCCAGTCTTTTAAAAATAGAGAAGCCATTTTGGCTATTCTCAAGTTGTATGATTATCTTTCTAAATCTATTTTAGAATGAAGTAGGAGGTTAGCAGGAAAAGCAATTCACAGCAGTCAATATTAACAAGTTAATATTAATAGCAATTTAATAATAAACAATTAATGCGAGGGAATAGAATAAAAAATCTGTTTGTCCCAGCCAGGACTCGAACCTGGATCTCCTGCTTTCCGGGCACAAATGCTACCACTTGCACCATCGGGAGGAGCTAGATAACTTATTAAACTCCCCACACACTAGCGAGAGCCTAACCCATGAGAAAGACAATGCTCGAAGGAGCTGACATTGTCGAGCTATTTATCAACTCTCNTAGAATATAAGTATATTCTACATACTTTTGATGTCAAATTACATTTAATTATGGCAAGTCTATGAGATAATGTAAATCCTTTTATTTTTTATTATTTTTATTCCTATGGCATTGTATTTCAAAAGCCTGATGATGGCTTACAATGTAAGCCGAAACGTTGGCAGATAAAAATACACTTTTTTAAATTGTATTTTTGAATCTACCTTGACCGAAAACCAACAAAAAACATCTAACAATTATAATCCTTAATGTTTTCATACAAAAAAGTGTTTTAAGGAAGATATTTAAGATTGTAACTAAGAGAATATAGTTGCTTCTCTTTTCCTTTCCCAGTTGGTCAATTAAAGGCCTTAGTTACTTTTCTTTCCTTGTCAATTTTCAAGTCATTAACTTGTTTGTTTTAAGACCATCAATTTTCATCTGTTACGGCCCTAACACTGATAAAGGTTCTAGGCTCTAAGAACTATACATGTATGACATGAGTCATGAAAATGGGATCCTGGTGACAAGACGTCCCCTCTCGCTTTCATGATAGCCCTGAAGTTAGCTTACAATGTAAGCCAAAACATTGACAGATGATTTAAAAAAATACACATTTTTTAAGTTGTATTTTTTGGATATACCTTGATCGAACCCTAACAAAAAAAATGTAATAATAATATCTACGGTCAAAAAACTCTCCATTTTAGATAGATAATATTTACTTGCATATGACAAGTAAATATATTGTGAGTAAGTGATAAAGAGATAGGATAAGAGGAATTGAGAAAGGAAATAAGAAGAACATAAGAAGAAAATAAGAAAAGAAATAAGAGAAAGTAGAAAGAAAAAATGATGAGATGAGGAATGAAAAAAAAAAATTAACAATGTAATGAGGTGATCTGGCTTCATCTCAAGCAAAATGGGTTTCAATAAAGGGTCTAGAAAATGAGTTGAAGGGAAATGAGTTGAACTTCTGAAGTTGTGAAGATTCAGCTGTTGGAGCTGTGAAAATTGAGCTGTGTGGAGCTGCAAAAAATGAATTGAATGCAAACTCACTGCTGAGGGAAATGAAATTAAACTTCCATCTCTAAACAGGGTGCAAACTCACCACGGAGAAAAAAAATAATAGAAATAAATCCTGGAGTAAGTGTAAATGATGGTAGGAGAATAAAAAACATTTTTTTATAAGGAATGTTGCAGTAAGTTGCGATGAAAATATGGATCACGAATTGGTGCAGAAAAGAGGAAATAGGTGCATGAAGATGTGAGCCACAAGGAGCAGAAATCAAGGGTCCTTCTGTGGAAGATTGTTAAGAACTGTTTATTAAGAAGGTCAAATAAAGAGTTTTTTATCATGGAGAATTTGTTGGGTTCGGTCAAGGTTGATAAAAAAAATACAATTTAAAAAAAAATGTATTTTTCATTATCGTGTCTATGTTTAATCTTACATTTTAAGCCATCTTCAGGTCTGTTGAAATACAATGTCATAAGAAAACATGAGAAAAACAAAAATGAGATTTACATTATTGTAACTAAGAGAAATATATTTTTAAATTGCATAAACAACATGAGTAAAAGTAATGTGATATGAAATGTGTCAGAAAACAAGAACGTGTGTGGAAAGTTCACCTATCATGAAGGCAAGAGGGGATGTTTTGTTACCTGGAACAAATCTGTACGACTGACAGGTAAGGATTAAAAATTGGAAAATTAAGATGGACAGTGAAAGGCATAAAGGGAGAGGAGCCTGCAACAAGGGGACAAAACTGGGAAAAATAGGTGGGAATTATTTTGGATAAGTAGCCTGATCTAGGAGACAGTTGGTTTTGGAGGATATTTATTAGTCTTTCAGAATGTTGAAAATCTTCTGTCGGTTCTTTTGTTGATTGGATTGTGCTGCAAGTTTATGTGTATGGTCTTAGATAATAGGCGTTTACCTTCATATGGTTCCAGTAGAAATAATGGTAACTTTATCAAAGTCATATGCGTGTCCAATGACAGATGGCGTGTTTTGTTAAAACCGTTTTTATTTATGTTTTGTAAATATAATTTTTGTTGATTCCATGGGAAATAAGGTTTTTGGTTTGGCCACTGTATGAACCCTGGCGATTAGGAGTGGGATAAGGAATTCTGTATATGACATTAGTTCTGTTATTGAAGGGTGGGTGTGAATAGATTTGTTACCTGGTTGTTCAATAAGTTTGGCGTTTGATAAGAAAAACACAATTTTGAAACGCAAACACTCCTATTATTCAGTATAGTTTCTCTAAACTTCAATAAACTTGTTTCAATGAGATTCCAAATTATGAATTCCATCCTTGAAGTGAGAATTTGAAAGGGCTGCAAAATATTATGAAAAACGCTTTCCACTCATGAATGTTTTTAGGTCTGGAAACAGATGGAAGTTGCTAGGGGCCAAATCTGATTAAACGTGGATGCTCCAACAATTCGAACTTGTCAAAATTAGCCAAAATGATCTTGTGAACGAGCATGTCTTGATGAAAAAATTGATTCTGCAAACTAGGTTTTTTTCACAAATGTTTTCCTTCGGCTGATCTAAAAGGTTACAATAAGATTCATAATTTAATTTTTTACCAGTTTGCTAGTAATTCACAAACAAAATTCCTTTTACATCCCAAAATCACTGAAGCTAATACCTTCTTGTCGAATTTGGGATACAATCATGTTTCAGATCATTTCACACCACTCTTTAGCTTCTTATTTCGATTTGGGATCATGGTGATAGACCCAAGTCTCCTCCAAAATGATGAATCGACGCACAAAATTCACTTTATCCTTTCTAAAACACTCTAAATGTTGCTGAGAAAGTCACATTCGAATATGTTTTTGTTCCATTGTTAGAGAATGCGGTGCCGCCCATTGTGCACATAACAAGTAAAGTCATTGTTTTAGAAGGGAACCCCCTTCCAGACCCCCCGTCTGGTTTGGGAAATGAAAATGTAAAACTTGTTAACTAGTTTTTTTTTTATGGTATGTGTCGGGAAACCATTAGAGCAAGAATGTCTGTCACACATTTGATACTTTTGTTGTGGAATATCTTGCCAGAGAATGTTAGTGATCTGTAGATGAGATTTTGGGCCACGTTTATTATGGTGATGGGGTGAGATTAGTTAAAGTGGAGGAGATGGCCTGGGTTCTTACCCAGTCAGTGGAGATAGAGCCTCCATAGAGGCACAACTCCTGTGGTATTACAGATAATAAGGGTGTATAGGAAGGGGAGTTGATAGGAAGACACAATTTTTATGGTGAATTTTAGGTGGGGCTGATAGGACAGTGTGCAAGAATGCAGTAAGGGTTTGGGAAATTTTTTCTAGATTAAGAAATGATGATCTATCCCCCTCCCCAAAAAAACTCTATGAATGTAAACACCTATTATTTGACACCATTCACATTAACTTACAGCACAATCCAGTCAACGACAAAAGTGAAAGAACAAATTTCTTCAACTTATTCTTACATTTTCAACATTTTGAAAAACTATCAGCCCTCTTCCTAGTCAACCTGTCCAACTGTCTCCTAGATCCTCAGTCTACTTATTTTAAGTAATTGTAACCTAATTCTTAACCTTTGATAGAAGCGGTTCTCCCTGTATGCATACTGCCTCACATCTCCCCACTCTTCTCGCGTCCATCTTTAGTTTTCCAATTTCTAATCCTTACCTCTCAGTCATGCAGTTTTGTTCCAGGTGAAAATCATCTCTTCTTGCCTTCTTGATATATAGGTGTGGTGAACTTTCTACACATATTTATATTGTTTTCTGACACATTTCTTATTACATTACTTTTACTCATGTTGTTTATGTAATTTTTAAATATTTTCACTATTTCTGTGATCATAATTCAAATTTATGCACTCTTCATTTCAATAAGAACTTGTCTAATAAAAATTGTGCATTCTCCTAATATCTTGTCTCAGTGAAATTTTGCTCATATTTCATTGTACTTCAGCTATTAAAGCACTTTCAAATGAATTTAAGTTTTTCTAATTAATTCTCTTATAGAAATTATTTAGGCCATTTTCAACTATAATCCAAACAATCAGGAATAATTATGAAATTAATGAACCTCAGTATTATATGTTTGCCTAAATGAATGTCAAGATCTCGGGCTCACATAATATCAGTGTATATCACTTAAAATTTTCAAGTAATTAAAGTGTATCATTCTCTATTTTCACCTATATTTACTTTTTGAAGCTTCATGCACGGAACTAAACATACTCAGTTTAATTATTTTTGTAAAAATTGAAATAGATTCTGCAAGGCAGACTCTTCTTGTAACCTTATTCTAGTTGGTGGGCTAAGGAGTACTACTACTGCAGTCCAGAAATATTTATAATTTGTAAAGTATGTATTTAATGGAAATTTGAGCAATTCACCATGTATTCCTATTTTAGGTTGAAAGCTACTCCAGACTGGAAATTACTGGACGAAAAGAGTGTTAATGATTCTTGTATTGCTGGCATTGGATCAGTTGAATCTACATTCTTCTGTCAGACTATTCCTGGAATAATGGATTTTAATGATCCAAATTTGCCAAAAATTCTTGTATTTTTCCAGTATGTCACACAAATAGAGGTAAAACTGTTAATAAATATATAATTTTTCTACTCTAAAAATTGGAACAATGGGCTAAAATCACATTTATTTTGAGCTTAGTTTTATATTTAGCTTAGTAATATTGCTCTGAATAGTCTTCTTATTTCTCCGTTCTTAATTATTTTTATTTGAAAATTAATTAATTTTTAAAATTGACTCTAAAATATTTCCAGGATCCTATTCATAAAGCTTCTGAATCAATAATTTTTCATCAGAGCCTTTGATAGTAACATTGATAGTGTTGTGTTGCTCCACTTCTTTGTGGTTGGTTCGATGCTTCTTAGTTTATTATTAGGAGGTACTTCTACCTACATTGATTCCAATCTTCAGGATTCTTCTTTTTAACCACATACTGATATTATGTGCAGCATAGATTTCTAATGGAGGGTGGTCAATCATGTTTGCGGCTTCTTTGGCTGCTCTGTCTGTTATTTCATTTCCTGGTACTCCTCTGTGAGCTGGAACCCAGAGAAATTTTACTGTTAATTGAGGTCATGGAGTATGTTAAGGTATCTGTATCTTGTTTAAGGTGGAACTTGGTTTTTTAATGTTCTAAATACTTTGCAAAACTGATATAGAATTAGTATTTTGTATTAGTTGCTGTTGATTGAAGTATATGAGACTGTTGCTATTGATTGAAGTATATGAGACTGTTGCTATTGCTTGAAGTTCCGCCGTGTATGTTGTAATGTATAGAGGTAATTTGTTTTTTTTATCGTGTTATTAATTACTACAGAAAATCCCACTTTCTCGTTAATCTTAGATCCCTCAGTATATATAATTGTATGTTCTGAATATTGGACAGGGATAGTGATTTTTTTCCTTTTTAGAATCTTTGCTTTTTTTTTTTTTTTTAAGGCTTAGTTGTTGCATTTTCCACGGAGGCTCTTCTATTATGTAAACATTTCTTATTTCATTTATTTCTCTAATTATTTGTTTTTGTCTGATGGCTAATGGGGCTGGATTTCTTATTTTATTTTCAACCCCAAGAGTAAAGGGTATTTATAATCGCATTTCTGCTGATTGTGTCTTATGCTTTTTCTATGTCAAAGATTATTCCAACAGCCTCTTTTCACTGGATGAATGTTTATCCATTTCCAAAGTAATTAGTCCATTTGTTGTTGGCTTTCCTTTGCGAAATCCACACTGGAGATTGGTTAAACATTTATCTCAATGAACCCCTTAAGCTTTCTGTTTATCATATTTTCAAACACCTTTGAAAGACAGCTAGTGAGTAATATTGGCCTATAGTTAACGACTATTAATTTGTTCTTGCCAGGTTTTAAAACTGGGATAACTATTGATTCTTGCCAAGCTGACGGGTTTGTAGAGGTTTCCCAGATTTTGTTAAGTATTATTAGGAGAATACTTTTTATTCTTGGTGGAAATTTCTGTATCATTAAGTTATGAATGTTGTCTTGCCCTGGGTTTGATGTTTTTAAGTCCTCTATCACTATTTGAAAATCCAATGCTGTATAGGGTTGATTGTAGTCATCTTGTGAAAGGTTTTCTTGTTCCGATATTTCCAGAAAGTTTATTTCTTTTAATGGATTTCTATCTTGGTGATACGCTTTTGAATTTGGTATGTTTGCAAAATATTCAACAATGTGCTTGGATATTATTTTTAAGTTGAACTTTTTTTTACACTATGAATTTTCTACCAAACTTTGCTGATTGGGATGTACATGTTAATTGATTCAACAAAGGTGGACCAAGAATCTTTCTTTTTCCTTTTGACAAGGTTTTGGGTGAGGGCTTTCTGGTTTTTATATACAATTAGGTGTTTTTTTTGTTGGGTTGTTTTAAAATATTTTGAATGATTTATTTTTATTTTTACTAATTCACGTCATTCGTCCTCAAACCAAGGATCGTGATTTGTTTTGGGTATGGTATCTTAAGCAATATCTATTATGGATGAGGTGTGGTATTCTATTAATTCATCTATGTTATTTGGAAGGTCTTGGATAGAGGCATTGATGTTATTTTTGAACTCTTCCCAATTTGCCCTTTCTGTGATCCATCTGGGATGTTTTTGTACATTAAGGGTTCCACCATTGAAAGCTATTTTAATTGGAAAATGTTCCCCTTCCATATTGGTTGTTACAAACAGTCATAGTGAAGTGATTCTCTAAATTTAGAGAAGAGGAAGCTAAGCCGATAGTTGATGATAATCCAGTTCTGGGGTAGAGGTATGTCATTTCCCTACTATTTAGTAGCAATTAGTCCGTGGAGTCTATTACTCCAGTAAATTGGAAATTTAAATGAGGAAAATATAGTAAAAATAGGAGAAGTTTTGGAAGCTCATAGGGAACTTTTAGTAAAAGACTAATTTGATGTGGGTAAAGTAAAGGATTATGAAGTAAAAATATATCTAAAAGAACATAAATATGTTTCAAAGAAACCTTATAGACACAAATTAAGTGAATTTTTCATTAACTATACTGATGATATACTAATATTTTCAGCAACTTTTCAGGAACATTTAATGAATTTAAGAAAACTTTTTGCCGCAATTTTAGAAGAGGGATTTCGATTAAAGTTTATAAAATGTAATTTTGCTAGGGAGAATGTTAAATATCTTGGCCACATTGTGGGATTTAATACGGTTAAACCTTTAATGGATAAATAATCTAAAAGGTTATTTTCACTACCAATGAACTTCATTGGTTTCTGCAAACCATCTTTTGTTGGCTTTAATGGATAATTTAAAGCCAATTAAGGAATTTTTGAGAAATACTGAGAAATAGAAAGAATGTCAGGCAATTTTTAGGGAAAGTGAACTTCTATTATAAGTATATTCCGGAAGCTTGTAAACTTTTAGCACCCTTTCATAAGTTATTACAGAAAAATGAAGAATTAGTAAATTTCTCTAAATTTGAGGGATCTTTTATAGATTATGCCTACTTGTATGGGTATGGCAATTTTCATTGGCATTTAGCTAATTTAGAGCAATAGCAATAGTTGGTGTAAAATACAATAGTTGGATATAAATATTTGATAGGTTGATAGAAGAATTTGGACTCCAAAAACTAAAACATCAAAAAAGGGAAAATCCCTTGAATACCAAACCTTAACATTAGTCTTTTAAGATCCTGCTATTTCATTTAATATATTTATTTCTTATGTATAATTACATTGTACAAAATGTTTTTTATATTTTTCCTGAACCAGAGGGAATAATAGGGTTTCAAAAAATACATGTCAAGTATGTCATTTAATAAAATTAACATTTTATTACAGGGTCCTATGTGGAGGCAGATAAGAGGTCAAGGACTTGCTTATTCTTACAGTATTATTACAAAGCCTAATGATGCTAAATTGTACTTGTACTTTTACCGATCTAGTAACATAGTTGCAACTTATAAAGAAGCTAGGAATGTCCTTGTAAGTCCTTATTTTATTTTATTTTTTAAATATATAATAATATTAGCTGCTATTAAATGGAAAAAAGTTATAAAGGTTTGTTGGATTCTGCAATAATTTAATTATTTCATATGCTTATAGTATGTTTAATAATGCTTTAAAGATTGTATATAATACATTTATTCAACTAGCAACTGAGAGAATGTATGCATAAATTCAAATTACTTTAATTGTCATTGCTGACTCTAGTCAACATAAATAACAATTAAGATATAAAATTGGTCAATGGAAAAAAAAAAAAAAAAATTGCTAGGGTTTTTTAAGTTGGGCATTTGTTTCTCAACATTTTTAACTTTTACCAAATGACTTCTCTTATATCTTTAAAATCAAATATTTCTTTAATTCTTTAAAAAATTTTGTTTAAAATTCACATAATAATTCTAATTAAGTAATAGATATGAATGTTTTTAGTGTTTGCTTGTGTGTGCGCACAATATATATATATATAGGATTTCTGGTGTGTGAATGAGAATATCCAGCTCTAATTGAGTTACCAGGTATGCAAGTTTAAAATGTCGTTTTAATTCCAATAGAATGCGCTCTTAGCCTATTGAAGGATTTGCTTATCTCTAAACGCTATTTTGTTTGTTAATCATTTGTTTACAAAAGTCAGTTGTTTTTAAGTCGTTTACGTGGACGTATCATACCTTTCTTTGGTGTTAAAAATGTCTAATTTTAAGCCAAATAAAGAGCATTTGCGGCATGTCATGATTTTC
>KZ807396.1:169803-192657 GCA_000696205.2 Oncopeltus fasciatus
AAAAAAAAAAAAAAAAAAAAAAAAAAAAAAAAAAAAAAAAAAAAAAAAAAAAAAAAATGTATTAATGTTAAGAGTTAAAAAAAATGTATTAATGTTATATGTTTTCCCTCTAAAAATAGATTTTTTTCAGTTTTAATGCATATAATTCAAATATACAGATGACTAAGAAATAATTTCCATATATACTATATTAGATTATGAAATAATTTAATTCTTTGTTTAGAATACATTTATGAAGTAATACCAATAAACTAACCATTATTGGTACGCTGAATAAATTTTAAAGAATTAAATTTAAATTTTTAATTTTGAATAATAATTACTTATTGGAGGCTTGTCTGAAAAAATACTGATATTTTCCAGCATCATCATTTATAGAAAGCATTACAAGTTACAATTTTTTTTTTTTTTTTTTTATTCGCACTTGATATTCCTCTCTTTCTTTCTTACTCCCCATATTATGCTCACAGTTTCATTTTACGTTTAAAAGCAACATATGAAATTTAATTTAAAAAAAAAAACAGCTTATTGGGTCTTCTAGACCAAGATAGAGTTCAGGTAAACTCCCCACCCCTAAGTATTCAATTTTTCTGTATAACTCCCAAAATACTTTTTATTATCAATAAAAATTTGGAAAAAAAATTACTAGTTTACTACAGCTTATAATGGGTAGGTAATAATTAGCAGGAAAAGAAAAGGAAAACATTAAATTAACTACATTAACAGCTTGATTAAAGTATTTTGAAAATTTGAGGTCTACATGAAGCAATGAAAGAAACACATTTTAAGGAGGAAGACATTTTACATTGACAGTAAAAAAAAAAGAGAAGTGTCCTAAGGTGGTTAATGAATTAAGTTTTTATGTTCTCCTGGAATCTGTCCTAGTGTTACAAAGAGATCATAACTCAATCACAATAAAATTCTTAGTCAGCTTATGATTTATTTCAGAGTCCTTTTAGAGAAGCTGACTAAGACTTAGTCCTTTATTAATTTCAGAGAAGGCTTTTATTAAGAAGAGGAGTTGGTCACAGAGCTGAAAGAAATATTCATACTGAGAGATTACATAGGTAGACATGAAATTTGACTGAAGACATGAGTCTCATATTCCTATATCTTTTATTAAAAATAGATCAGATGTGGTACTTTGAAGAAAATTTTCCAAAAAACAAAACAAAAAAAAAAACAGAAAAATATCAATATTGGACAAAGATGTGTAATATTAAGGTTCACTTTCAAGTTCTAGTCACTTTAATTTAATTACTACTCATATACATATGCTATGTAACCAAGTGAAATTATATATAATTAATTAAAATAATTATATTCAATTAAATAAATTCCAAGAAAACAAGAGATAATTAATAATAAAATGTGATACATTTATTTGTTGCTCAGATCTATGATAATATAACAGTAAGAGAGTGAAGGAATATTGAATAAGAATAATATTTTATATTTTTAAAAAAAAGGTAAAACATCAACAATGACTAGAGGAATAACTATTTACAACACTTAAAATTTGTATACTATACATTGAAACTTTCCCCACAGCCACATGTTCCTTTTATATTTGGGTTGTTAAAAATAAATTCAGAAGATAATTTATCTTCAACAAAATCCATCTCGGTTCCAAGCAGTGAGAGCTGAGCTTTCCTGTCAATTATCACAGTGACTCCTGAAACACACACCAAAATATACAAATATAGCATTAAAACAAAAGCAAAATAAAAAAAAATTAAGAATATTAAAAACTAATTCAATTTATACGAATAAATCAAAATAACCCACATTTCTTGAAATTTTTAGTGCCTTTACTCATATAAATTGGAAATAGTTCTTGAGCTGAAGAGCACATATTTAAGATACAATTATGTGGTGGGACATAGCAGTAATGGAATAGTGTCATCAACAAAGTCAACTGAAGACTTCAGTATTACTATATCTTCATATTTGCTTACCTGTAGCTGAATGATATTAAAATTTACCATACAGTACTAAATAGTTAACAGACCATTTAATGGATGTGCTGTTTTATAGTCACAGATACAGGTAAGGCAACATCTTAGAATATTTGTAAATTATTTCTACATTCCCTGTTAGCCAACTTTATTTCAGGTTCTTAGTGTTCAATAAATTTATATTGTAAGGTATAACACATTTAACTGATTTTTTTACAAATATTTCTAACTCGGTATCTCAGCATTTAATTAATGTAATAAATCTAGGTTTGTCTTCATCTAGAATAGAAGAGTCTATTAACATGGCAGAATTATTTAAATTGAGTTATTTCAGAAGATTCTGATAAGTGACTCATCTAACATAAAAAAAGTCTTGAGTGTGTGTTTGTGTTTTCACCAAGTAGTTATTTTTTAAAGTTTTGATTATAATTAAAACCACAATAAAAATCTTACAAAACTCAATCAGGTTCAGGAATAGACAAAATATTATGAAAGCCAATTGGCTTAAAGAAAATAACTTTTTTATTAAATAGAAGCCAAATTTAATATTTAGGATTTATTCTGCAAATCACAAATAATTAATTTTTGGCTGAAAGAGGGGAAGGGGAAAATTATCAGAAGACTGAATTAAATAATCATCAATAATGTTATGAACAAATGAATCTATGGTGTGTAAAATATAATTTTTAATCTAAGATGATTTTAGTTGGGGTTCGGTCGAGGTAGATCCAAAAAAACACAAATTGAAAAAATGTATTTTTTTAATGAAGGATTATCTGCCAACGTTTCGGCTTACATTGTAAGCCATCTTCAGGGCTGTAGAAATACAATGTCATGAGAAGGGAAATTGTTTTTTATAATTTTTAATGGTTGTCTATAAAATTTTTGCTACAGGCAAATAATAAGGAAGACATTTATAAATTAACTGGGGGTTGATGCGACTTCCACATCAAGAGAATACTATTGTTTGTTTTTTTTGTGAAATATATAACCAACTTATATTTTAGAGAAATCCAAAGGAAAGTACCAAATAAGGTTGTTTTCATGGCAGTTTTTTAAATAAATCTTCACCATTTTTTATGATCTTACCCACTAGACTGCAAAAAAATATCCACTATATGTATACATGAGTGTGTATATGTGTGCCTTCCACTTCAACACTACAGACCACAGTTGTTTCGTTTCTCTTAATGAAAATCGGTATGTAGTTGTTAAATGCAAAGCCAATGGCTAAGTTTGTTAAATTTCAAAATCGGACCAATAAGAGTATAGATTAAAAACAATTTTTTGGTGTAGTAGTTCTAATATTTAGTTTTGAGAAGAGGGACTTATCACGTTTATTGGTGAAAAAAATATTCTATGAGCTTTGAGATTTCCATAGTGGAGAATAAAATAAATAATTAAATATAAAGGTTTATATTTAACCAGGAGTATGTTATTGATAAGAATGAGCCCCTAATAAGCTATGTTCAGGATTATTTATGATTAGGTATGCTAATAGTTAACTCAATTTAAGCTTAGCATTCACTGAGAATTTAAGGAATTTAAAAACAAAGACATCTTTATATTGTAACATTTTATCTCACATAATAGAAACTATCAGTAATATTTACCATCTTGATGGACTATTTCATCCATTTTTCCTTTATCTGAACAATACTCCAGAGTATAACTAAGCCCATTACATCCCCTTTGTTTTACTCCAACCTTCAGGCCTATCTGGAACAATAATAATTGTAGTAGCCATTTGTATGTACACACAAAAACTTATGTAATCTAAAACAATAATTATATAATATTTAATTTAAAAAAAAAAAGTTCCTGCATACTTAAATCTTGCTTATTTTATAAAGTACAAGGCATGTCCAGAAAGTAAGTGTACTGCGACTGTCACGGTGGTAGGAAATTGTTTTTCCACATGTTGGCTACACCACCGCAAAGTGTGATTTCTCCCCTCCAACAACAAGACTGCTTTGAGGTCAGTATGTTGAGAACTGTAGACGCAGCAACAAGTTTAGTGAGAAATGTCAATTTAATCTCCCACCAAGTATGAAATAGGTGGCGCTATCTCGTTTGGAAGGGATTAACTCCCTGGAGAAGCATGCTGACAAAGGGAGCCTGCCTGCTGCACGACAATGCCAGACCACATACGGAAGACTTGCTCGCCTTGTTTAAATGGGATGTCCTGGACTATCCCGCGCATACCCCTAACCTAGCACTATCAGATTACTACCTCCTTACCTCCCTGAAGCTGCAAGTGGGTGGAAAAAGGTTTTCATTGGACAAGGAGGTGGATAAGTGGACAAAGGGATTGGCACAAAACTACTTTGAGGAGGACATAAAAAAATTGATACACAACCTGCATTGAGAGGGATGGTGACTATGTCAAAAAATAGCTTAGATATGTACACAGGTAATTTTTTTGTTCAAATAAAAATTTTTTATAGAATTAAATTTTTTTGTAAATTTACTTTCTGGAGATCCCTCATACCATCAAGTAACCCACTTAAACAGACATTAACAAAAAAAAATTAAAAAAACAACAATAAAATAAAAGTATTAATATAGTCAGTTATAATTTAATTGAGATAGTCTTTCATTTCAAGGTAAAGGCTCTATATTTTTATCTTCCCTGTTGTATGATGTGCCCTACGTACTCTAATATGCAAATTTTGTGTGTGGTTTTGAATTAGTTTCCTATATTTCTTATGAGTAAATTTGTTTCATGGTAACATGATTAATGATTTTAACATTTTTTTAGTATATTAATGTTAATTTCCAGATATATTATTATTATATAAGCGGCTCTATTATCATATCATATTTATCATAGCGGCTCTTTTAGCAATTTCTGTTTTTGTATGATGTGAACTTTTTTTTTAGTCTGTTTTGATATTGATCTCCATACAGGAAAGGTAGATATTAATAATGAGCAAATATAAGCATAATGTAGAATTATTTTATTTTGAGTCCCAAGTAGAATTTTCTATGTAGTATAAGTAAATTTGACACAATACTCTAAAAAAATTAATTGTGAGCAACATATATTGTGTAAAAATCAGATGTCATCAAGCATTATTCCCAAATATTTGATTGTTTTTGTCCATAGTATAATGAGAGAGAGAAATAACTTATTTAGATTATACAAAGTTTTAAATCTTTTGAGTGTAATGACAATGAAAAAACACTACCTCAATTAACTAATATATTGAGGTAGTGTTAAATTATAAAAATGTTTTGTTTTATAATTTTGAACAAAAATGATTAATATTAAAATAAAATTATTTAAGGAATTTATTATAATAATTTTAATTATGCTAGAGATAGTAATGGTAAATAATATTTGAAATACTAATTTGATATTACAAGCCAGAGAGGACAAAGAGTAAAAAAAAAAGATAAGACAGGGGGCCTCCCTTTATAGGGGAATAAAGAGTGACTAAATTTATAGACCCGCTAAACCAATTTTTGTCATTAACAGTTTCATCCAATTGTTAGAAAAAATTAAGCTTAAATACCAAATTTGGTTCCACTATTTTAAAGAGTGTGGATGCTAGAGAGCATACCACAGACACACGCATATAGATTTTCAATGGGCCTCTATTTAATCAAATTATTATTACAAATTAATGATTTGCTTGAATAATTTTGAGTATAGGTATACCAAATATATTTTAAAGCTGATTTCTCATAAGAAAAAATTAAGCTATTCAGTTTGGAACCATGAAACTTTTGAGTTCTTCACAAATCCTACTTAGGAGAAGCTAACAGGAGCTACATAAACTCAACAAATTTCATCATTTATTGGACAGGACAAGTAAATGTGACTTATTTGATTTTACAGGCTAGGAAGACCAATGATTATGAAAAGATAAAACCCAAGCTGAAATTTTTGGGAAGGAAGAGTGGTGGAAACAACCAGCATTCAGATCACATTCTTAAATATTTATCTTGAGAAGCATCCTTGGAAATGTTAGAAAATTAAATTAATATTATGTTTTTTGAAATTTTTTATAACACTAGTTATAAAAAACATAATGAGAAATTTATAAAGAAACAAATTTATAACAAACTTCAACCAATAAAGAAACAAGAAATGTATTCAATTGTTTGAAAAAAATAGCCCAAAAATAATAAATAGTTAATACATTTCTTAAATAAACCCCAGTTACATTTTTTTTTTTTTAAATTTCCCTATATTTAACTTCACGTAAAAAGGTTATAGAATAAACTTTCATTTATGGAATAAAAATATTAAAAAATTACAATACCCTGCTGAGGTAGAATTTTTTTCTAGCTCCCTGTATGATACAAATTATTAGAAAATTACCTTTAAATATTAAACTTTGTGGATTTTTCACAAATCTAATAACTAAGATATTTAAATTTTATCTCCCATCATACAAATACAAAGTTTACTTTCCTTTGATTTAAAAATTTAGGATGCCAGAGAGTTAATGGCTTAAATCGGTCTAAGGGGAAAGGGGTTTTAGAAGAAGATCAAAATGTAAAATCATTTTATCTTGGTTAACATTATAAAAAAAATGTACAAAATAAAATATTTTAATAGAAAGCATTTTTATTATTAAACATTTAAAAGGGAAATCCATTATTAATGAATGTAGGTTTGAAGGTAGGGGGAGCCATCATTTTTTTTAAACATAGAAATAAACTCTAGAATTCAGGTTTTTCCTAGTCAACTGTTGAATAAAGCTATTTTTGGTTGAAATTGGATGAGGTGGAGGGAGAATAACTTTTAATTGTAATATCTTTTTTATAATTACAACATAGTTAACTGATACACGTAAAATTTAATTTACTAATATTAAGGTTCTATATTATTAAGGCCCATTTTTATTGAAACATTATTAAATTTATACAGCTCCTGCGTGATGTACTCTTTTATTGCTTTTTTACTAATTTTCAAGAAAATATACAGTGGTGCATATAAATATTCAACAGTACATAATGGAACAATAATTGTAAACCATTTGAACTTACTTAAAATATAAAAGTTCTGATTCAGGTGAGCCAAATAAACTTTTTTAACAAGAAAACTTCTAATCCTCAGAAGGAAACACACAAAAATAATATGAAAAAACAATAACACAAAGAAACAGGATAAAAGTTTTCAATAAGACTTATTTATTTAGCTGAGGGGCATAATCATCCAAGGGTTGATCGCCCCTAAACCCGATCCTACCTATTTAGCTGAGACATATTTTTTCGATGTTGTGCTTAAACATTGTAGTTTTCATTTTAACAATATTTTTAGCTTCTCTATAGTAGAATTGGCGAATATCCATAGAAATTTTTCAAGTCTTGTCAAGGGTACAAATGTGAATAGCTTGATTTTCCTATAGTAAATCTTCTTAAAAAATGTAAAGATTTGTAATATAAAAAAAGTTTTCATGAATATTAAAATATATTTTAGTAAATAAATGTTTTATTTGGTCCCATTAAGGCATTTCTTCTATTTTACATATTATGGGAGATCATGAAAAAAAGAAATTAAATGAATAAAGAAGTGAAAAAATTAAATAAAAAAGAAACTTAATAATAATTAGCCCAAACTCTATCAGTATTAACCATCCTAATAATCCACTGCAGCCATTTCCTATTCAGGCATGCTCCTTCCTAATGGCCGCATGTGCTCCTCATTGCCAACACTTCCTACTAATAATTTAAAAAAAGAAAAAACAAAACAAACAATTGTAAATTGTGATTCAGGAGTACTGCCATTGGGCAGTTTCTTCATCAAGCAAAGTTCACACTCATTTAAATATTTACGTATTACAGTTCTTCTTTTTTTTTTTTTTGTGNACTGTGCAGGATGTAATTCACAAATGAATTACAAATGAAGTTTGTATAAAAAAAAAAAAAAATTAGTAACAATTACTTTAATTACTAAGAGTTGGCAAATGCATAACTTCCATTTGGACTGAAATAAAGAAGGACATGAATTAGCTGAAATCTGATATTTTTAAAAGAAAAATTTTTTTGAGAATGAAAATTATTACCGCATCTGGTCTGTCACCGAGTAGTTCCTTTACTCTTTTCACAGCAGTTGGGGTCTGAAAAATACAACAAACTATTAAAAATTTTGTAGAAGGTTAATACATATAGAAAAGGAATATATTTTAATAATAATAGGTAATGCCCTTCTTTATTCTATTTAGCCTAATAAGGAATTTTTTAATCTACAAACAAATCTGTATTGAGTTTTATTAATATGAACTAATTATTACACCTGTTACATCAAAATACGTTATTTACTTACATTTGCTATTCCTAATAATACCCCATTCCCATAGATCCGATATTGCCGAACTTAACAGCAATAGCACTTTATTTTGCATTTAAATGCTACATGCCAAATTGTATTATGAAAAACTGATAACTGGGAACTATAGAACATTTAAAGAGACACATGCACATAAACTCAAGCCTATAAATTGTAGTGACTAAATTTTTCTGTATCTGGTAGAACAGATAAAACATTAAAGAAATTTTCTGATAGTTTATTCCTCTGGAATTCCAAAATTTTTCAGAAGTTGTGCCATGGTACCAGTGTAAGTAGCTTGAAAATCAGCTAATATCATCATGTGGAACTTCCTCTACTAAAGATAATTAGCAACTAAATATTATTTCCAGTTAAGTACTTTAAATAGTTACTTTGAAATGTAAGTTTTAATATCTTAAAATCAAACTATAAATTTCTTCTAAGCAGATGACAATGTAAAAGATGCAATGTAATATAAACACAACTTATTAAGCAAATTGATAAATAGCTTTTTTCCCAGAAGAGCATAAATACCCACAAAACAAATATTCATGTAAAATATAAAATAAGTAACCTTGGTATTGAATTATTCAATCATATCAACAGTTTTCTATATTCATGACTAAACTATCCCTCCCCCATGTCTGATTTCAATCTTAAATAACTCTTTCTTTAATGAAACAAAACTTAAATACAGACTATCGAGAAAAAAAATAATAAGAATTGTGGACGCTAAGAGTTTGACAAATAAATAATAATAAAGTTAAAATTATATTGACTCCTTTTTTCAAATCTGATAGTGAATAATGATGATGTTTAAAGAACTCCATTAACAATAACATCATCAGAATAACCTCAATAATTATCTTTATTTTAGGAAATTCACTAATAATACATTAATCATAATAATTACGTGTTATATAAATCATTATCACATATACATTACCTTATCAATCATTAAATGTAGTTACTATTAAATTTCGCTCATAAGCAATCACTTACTTTCAAAAATGAATATTTAGGTAAAGTAAGTACTGTAAAGATAGATTTTTCCCCAATATAACACTAAAATATTAGGCTTTCTGTCAGAAGATATGGAGCTAATTTCTTTTAAATTAAGAGTTTTTGACCATAGATATTATGAGTAATGTTTTTTTGTTGGGCTTCGGTCAAGGTTGATCTAAAAAGTAAAATTTAATAAATGTACATTTTTAATTAACTGCGGACATTTCAGATTACATTGAGCCAACTTCACTGGGATATCTATGGTATATCAAGGATAGGTATACCCAGCAGTCATGAACATGTGATCTAGATGACCAGACGTCACCTCTCGCCTGCGTGGCAGCCCTGAAGATGGCTTACAATGTAAGACGAAACGTCGGCAGATAGTTAAAAAATGCACTTTTTTTTAAAGCAAAATTAGTTTGTATGATACTATGCTGGTAGGCAATATTTGTTATAAAGTCATAAAGCTAGTCCTGTTTTTACACTGAGATTTTTCTTGGGGAAATTAATAGTTTGTAACAATTACACCCAGAGCAATATTTTTTTTTATTGATTATTTATTGGAAATGTCGAGTTTATGACTCTTCAAAGATAGTGAGTAGGTCTTTATTAATACTGGAGATCAAGGTTACTTGGAGGAATAAAAAATAAGAGAACTTTTTTATATCAGCCGGATACTAAGTATTTTGAAAACATTAGAATGATATACAAAATGCTTGGAATAGCATGGATAACAGCATATGTCCACAAAATGCTTTAAACTAATCCCAAAGATCATTGTTACAGGCTTTAATAACTTAATTAAGCAAAGCATATACAGCAGGCTGAATATTCTACCTAAATACAAATTTTTAAAAAATCATTGATTTTTCTTCAATATTCCTCAATAAATCTAATGCATGGCCCATATAAAGAAGAAACTACAATTGCCAAGGGATAGCTTTTTAATTACAGTTTATAGGTTTACCTTGCTTATTTGCTTTCTAAGTATGATTTAAGCGCAGGTATGAAACCTATGAAAATAGAATGCAATAATTTAAAATGTAATGTAATATTCTATGATTCTGTAAACCTAAATATTTTAAAAATTGGAATTAAACCTAAATATTTTGATACTAAAATATAATATGGAATAATTAATTAACATTTATTTTTCTTCTTTCACTTTAAAAGTAAGAACTTTATCTCCAAAGTGCCAGATAAGAGAGAAGCCATGCACTTTTTATATCAAGAGTAACTTTTACATCCAAAAAATATTAATGTATGATTTAAATGAAGGAATATTAAAAATATCAAAAAATAAACTTACTAATACAAGAGCAGCTCTTGTTGCTATGGGTTTTCTTGCTTTTACAGCCCTTATTGTAGCAGCAGCAATAGCTCCACCTCTTGAAGCCATTTCAACACCCACTTGACTTTATCTAAACTTGACTATAAAAATATTTCTGATCATTTTCCAATGAACAAGTAATTACAATTAAATTCTAAATGAAACTAGAATTTAAAAAGACTTTAGGATAATTAAATCAGCTGATGAAATGTAGGATCAATTCAGTCACGAAAATACCCGAAGTGCTTTCGGCACGTGTGACGTCATGCTCGGGCCCATCCGAACAGGCCTGACTCCGAGTTATTACGCTCCCAGGATTCCACAATAGTACATGTCCGCCATAGGGCTTGGATGGCTGTACTTTGGCTGGGGAGCTGTTCTCTTCGAGACCAATTACGGCCTCATGCAGCATTCTCCTTTCGAAATCAAGGAAAGGTTACTGAAGGCACTCGACAAGGAATACAATGTAAGATAAATGCTTTGCGACGTATTATTACAAAATTATCACCTTAAGATTATCCCAAGTGTGGACTGTCACCCTTTCGAACTATTCCTTTACATTGAAGTTTCTTATCCCTTAAAATAAGTTAATAAATTCACCTCAAGAAAAAAGAAATGTGAACGCGTGTTTCGGCGACGATTGAGATGGTGTTATTAAGAAGTGAATTAATGCAACTGAACCTAGAAAGTGTTGCCTTAGCCTGTCCCAGCTCAGACCTTAGGCGGTACTGCGCTTGCGCATCTAATAGGAAAATATCCGGTTTATCTTATTCATTATTATCGTTTATTAATTTAAATTTACTTTTCAAAATATTTTCGCGAGTGATATTAGTTTATTCCTTCCGAAAAATTTTGTTGGTTATTTTTTGTCTACTTGCTCTAATTTACGCTTTTTTAATTAAAATTTTTTAGGCTAGGATGACATTTACTTTCAATAATTTAAACTTTTAAGTTTTCATATCTTGAACTCTTATTTATTTTCTACATTAATGTTAACATTAATTTGAGGGCCAGCTTGAAGTTAATGAATATACTAAATTGAATTTTCTTGTTAAAGGTTTTGGATATGGGAACAGTTCTGGAAGTTGTCACAATCTTGGAAAGGACTCCAATTACAAAGGAAGCGCTTGAGGTAAGTTTTAAACATATTTTTTATTTATTTAATAAGAGACATGTTTACCTCCTGCAGAGGTTAAAAGGTTTCTCCCCTCCAAGGATTTTTGCATGTGTCCCTCCCAGTTTTACAATTAACTCTTTTATAAAATCCTTCTCAAAATTTGTTCATTTAATATGCATCAAAACTTTATAGTTTAAACTTTACTTAATAGTAATAAAATATTGTTAATTATATGAAGCATATTCTATTTAAAACAAATTAATTTTTAAAATTTAGTTCTCATTCTGTCTTTTCTAAACATAAATTTAAATAACAATTTAAGGTGCTTTATGTGATCTAGTTTTCCTTTTAAATTATTTTGCTTTCGTTTAAGTAAGATATGGAAGGAATGGATTTATGTATATTCCTTAATGAAACATATGATATTGGATAGCTGTATCAAAATTGACTACATCAAGATAAAAAAACAATAAATTTACTATTTTCTAAACTCTCACTGTCTATTACTTATTTAATTACAAAAAACGGTTTATTATTTTGCTATTGCTAAGTTTAATACTAATCTAATTATTTCAATTTCTTGAATTCTTATTTATTATTAGTGAATAGTGTAAATAATCTAAAGGGTTATTATTATTTTTACCACCAATGAATATAGAACTCTCATACCTTATATTCTCCGTCTTCATTGGTTTCTGTACACCATCTCCCGTTAAGCCAACGGGAGATGGTGTACAGAAACCAATGAAGACGGAGAATATAAGGTATGAGAGTGAATAGTGTATTAAATTTTTCTAAAATCTTACAGTAAATTACTTCAATGACTGATTAAACTTTACATATTTCGATAGCTTTCTATTTTTCACTTTTTTTTATTAAAAATATTTTTTTGACCTATTTAAATACTTGACTTTTAAACATTGAATTTTTACCATTTTAATTATATTGTTCATTTAAGCATTCACCTTAGCTCCTGAATAAATGAATCTTCTTTCTACTAAAGCTTATTACATATGTAGAATAATCCTTTGGTAGTCCGTGCATTCCTATTGTTTATAAATTATCATTATAGCTTTAAATTGTAATGATTGGGTTATGGGTAAGTTTAATACTTGTTGTGCCAAGACACATATGACAGTTTAGTAATTCGTCCATTATTATTATCTGTTATTTTGGTGTGAATGAAGGTGCTGGAGGGTTAATAATAATTGTGCAATTTAAGTTATATGAAACATAGCCCAAAAGTTTGAACTATGGATGCCTTGAAAAATTGATAATACTTTTGTTTGGCTGTCAGGATTTGAGAATGAAACCACTTTTTTTTAAGTTAATGCTTTAGTACTTATAGTATTACTTAATTTACAAATAGAAATTGTTTTATGTCAATTACAAATTACTTTACCTTTTAAATGCTAACACTTTAAAAATATGTATTCGGTACGTATAATTACTTGATTGTACTTGTTGATGTACAATACACATACTACTTCCACTCACTTATTATTTAGTCTACCTAATATCCTTATTAGGATATGCCGAAATCAACTGGTGAGATTGCTTATAACAGTAAGCTTAACCATTTTAAGTTTCTTAAGTAGATAATAGGACTCGTGGAGGATGTTATTCCTTACTATGGAATGCATTTTATATTCATTTTTTACCTGATGATTCTGTTAGGTAGTTACAAATTACATTGATTAATTGAATTCAAATTATTGCCTGCAGTTTAAAATTATTTTGGCCAATTTAATACTGATAAATATTTGTGGATTTTCTCATATTTGATTTCGTTGTTCATATTTAATGGTGTTTAAGGTAGTATCCTTTTTCTGTTAAGAAAAGATATCTTTGTTTTTGTGTGTGCCAAGTGGATTGTATTTGAATTATGGCATTTTGTGAGTGTCTAAATAATGTCATTTAGCATTTTTTTTTAAACCATAAAATGTTATTGCAACTGTCTAGCTTTGTCTTTAGTTGGTATTATCCCATTCTAAATTTAGTCTGCCTCTCGGTCATATATGATTTAGTTAATAAATTCTTGGATTCTTTACTATTTTTTTTAGTTACTCTATCTGTATTCTTTGTACTAAAGCTGAACCATATCGGGCATTTTGGTTATTTCAGCTCTTTCATACAGTGTTTTTCAAGCTTTTGTTTGCATTTCCCAAGTTACTTTATTTGCTATAATTTGAGGGTTAACAAATTCTAACACTTAGTCTAAATGATGCCTGTTCCAATTCGGTTTTCTGATTAAGTTACATATGGAACCTGTCTCTTCCATTTTTAATCTAATACTGTGTGCAGGAATCAGTATTTAGCGAGACAAAATAATGAATTTAGATTTTTCTTTATTAAACTTCAATTAATTTTTTCTTGTTCATTCTGTGAGTTTTTTAACATTTGTTTAATTATTTTTACATTTGTATTATGCTATAAGTACTATATCATCCACTTATGTAATAAGGCTTTTGACTATTATTGATGAGTATCAAAGATTGTTGTTTAATATATTCCGGGGAATGAATGATAATGTGGTGTACTGATTGCCAATGTGGTTTAAGTATTTATAATTAATAGATTGTATAGTCATTAGTAGAGAATTTGTTGAAGTTTCTAGTACTTTGTAGTACTGAACCTTGGGATTCAGTCAAGGTTGATTAAAAAAAAAAATAGAATTTAAAAAAATGTATTTTTTTATTATTTGCCTATGTTTCTGCTTACATTGTAAGCCACCTTCAGGGCTAATGAATTACAATATAATCAGAAAACATGAGGAAAACAAAAAATGTTTTATTTAAATTATCATTATATAAATAATTCTATATATAAAACCTGTGTAATCCAGACTTATATTAGAACATTGGATTTTTACATTTCAAAATATATTGGTAGTTTTGTTCTGAGAAGCTATGGTAAAAATTTGTGGCATTAACATATATTAGTAATGTTAATTTAAAAATGGGAAGCTCTTGAGTTGTTGTTTTTTTTAACTGGTCTAAATTTACAGAATCATTTTTTGGGATAGGAATGAGAAGAGCTTTATCCAAAAAAAAAAATTTGGGAATTGTTAAAAAGAAATTTTGTTTTTATGCAGATTAATATTTGTGAATTTCAATAACATATTTGTTTTTAATCCCAACTTGAGTGTTTTCTCTGAGTGAACAAGATTCTGTTTCTTAAAAATGACTCATACTTAAAAGGTATACTAGGTAAAAGGACCTAGTAAAAATATTTAGAGGTATATATTCTCTAGTTTTTCATGAGGGTTATTTTGTTTCAGACTACAAGATTGGGACGTGACATTAATGAACTGCGCAGAAAAACAAAGAATGAGTTCCTTGCTAAACGTGCGAAGGATCTGGTACGGAGATGGCGTGACCTGATTCTTCCTCCTCAAACTGAGGCAGCACCAGTACAAACTGACCTTTCTCAGCAAAATGGTGCTATTCGTAATGCTAGAAGTGCCATCAGTAGAGCACATCCTCCTCCTATATCTCCAGCCGTATCTCTACCAAACAGTGATAAAAGTAGTATAAGTCCTGTTCTTTCCTCGGCTCGGGTTGAGGCTGTTCCTAAAACTCATGCTGCCAATAAACGTCTCCGAAAAGAAGTTTCTTCTTCCCCTTCATTAGTAGAAAGTAAGAAAACTGTTATTGCATCTTCTCCGGAGCTTCCGTCTGCAAAACGTGTCAAGACTGAATCTCAGAAACGTAGTAATGAACGTCGTATGAATGGGGATCATTATGATTCTGTTGGGTCGGACTGTGAAATAGTGTCTGTAACTCCTGCTCAACCTAAACAGAAAAATCGTAAGAAAGCACCCAAAGACAGGACTCAAAAAGAATCTGTAGGTGATGATATAGTAAAAGAAAAAATTGCTTCTATAGCAAGGATACCTAAAGTGAAAACAACTAAAGAATTGCTTGCTGGTTTAAAGTCTCGAGCTAGTGATACTACAACAAATTGCTCTGCTCCTGTGGTTGACCATGATGTTGCTAGAAACAAGACTGAGCACATCGCAAGGTTCTTGCGATCTCAGTCTGATGACTTGGAGGTTATAGATGTTGAGACTCAAGACAATGAGAATAGTAGTGATAAGGTTAACGAGCCTCCTGCTCAAAGCTCGGAACCAAAGGAAGAAGTACCCGTCTTGAGAACAGCTGAAGAAATATTAGAGAGACTGCCTCCATTAGATCTAGATTCCATTAGGTGGGATGAATCTCCACTTCCTTCCCCCGAACCTCAGGAAGTCAGTGATAAGGACGTTAATCGAGTACTTAATGAACATGTTGAAGGGCTCAATGGGAACTATGAAAGGAGTGAAGGGGACAACAAAGTGTTCCGTGAGTGGCATGAATTAGTGTCGAGAACGTCTTATAACAGTGAACCTTTATATATATTGCCTTATGTATTGATTGAATAATCTAATTCAAGTCAAATTTTTACTGGATTTCCGTGTATGAAGAAGACCACACCATTTTCATTATGCTACAAAGAAGTTAAGAGAGATTTGTACTTATATGTTATTAATATCTTGTGTGTTCAAGGTTCTTAGTCAAAGTGATCACACACGTGCAAGTTTTTGTTTTTTGTAATTCGACATACGGTTAAGTATTGAGGGGAAAAGTGCCTATAGCCTGACTGATTTATGTAAGGCTACTATGTGTTATATATGAGTTTTGTTATTATTTAATGTTAATAATTATTGTTCTTTGTTTATTATATTGTTATGTTGTATATTTATATTTCATTTTGATTTCTTGCACTATTACTGTGAGCATAATGAATGGTGTGTCAAAGAGTAATCAAATTGGCAAGAAATGTTTTTAAACAGAAACATTCAGCATCTAGTCAGGCATTTATTCTTTTGAATACAGCTGATAAATTATATTTGAATTTGTCATAGTGTATACTAGTTGAATGTATATTTTTTTCATGAAATTCTGTTTATTAACTACTTGTTCGAATAATGTTACCACAATGACATTCCTTGTCCTTCTTCATAATTCAAATAACGGAACAACTTCGTTATATAAGTTCTGTGCCTTTGTTTCTCTGAATGTGGCCTTTCCCACTTCGTAGAAATGTTTAGTGTACAAATATAGCAAAATATATTAAGATTTATTTTAACTTCCCAAAGAATGTGAAATATCACTATTATAGTCTAGATTGATATATCATTATTATATCAATTTTCCAATCTAGACTTAATTTTTTCTTCCTTTTTTTTCTTTCTATTTTTCAAATGGGAATTAACTGAATCTAAATAGATTATTGTATAAGCCATAGCTTTTCAGCACTATGATGTGTTTATTAACAAATTATAACTTTCTTAGTTGCTGTACTGCTATACTGTGTAAATATCGATATACATATATATTATAAATAGATATATATAAATTTATCTTTTCTGTTTTTTTGTACTTGTGTATTAATATACACTGGTCTCATGCTGAAGACTATAAAGTGATAATAAATATGAAATGTTATTATCTTACAATTTGTGTTTTAGTGTTGTTATTCCTTTTTCTTTTAATTAATATCATTAACTAATAAATAATTTAAAAAATAACCAGTTTGCCGAAAGGATTTTTCAAAATGAGATTTCCAAACTTATTACTATTTAGAATTTCTTTCTTTCAGATCCAAAATATCAGAGTTTATGATTTTCCCTACGTCGGCAAAAGAATGTCTCATGTCATGCATCTCTCAGTATACACACTCTGGGAGATTTTTGAGCTCTGAGGATGAGATCTTGAAGGGACTCAACTTTAAAGAACAAGGAAATTGTGCAGTTTTGAACTTAATTTTGAAATCCTATTGAAATATCAGCCCTCGTTAAGCCTACTGAAATATACTTATAGTCCTGTACTACCCTGAAAGGGAAAGGTACTTTTCTCTTTGATCACTTCTCGAAATAATTTTCATTAGGATTATTGTACTATCTTCTTCATAGCATTATTTTAAAATTTATGAAGGGAATTTTTAATTAGCATTGAAGTACTATGAAATTTCCAATTAATCAGTCTAAATTGTTATTATTAACCCAAACAAAACTCTAGGCTACTTCTGAATATGATTGGTTTAGTAATACAATTCATATAGTATTCAGTTTATTTTATCAATGCATTTAAGATTAAGCTATTTCAGTTAATAAATTAGATTTTTTGAGTACTTATCTATTCTTATTATGAAATGGAATTATTCATAATGTGGTTCGGAAAGAGATCTATTCTATAGAAAACGTGAGACAAAAGGCGGATAGAAGATAATTGACTGTGTGGTATATGAGTATATCAATAGTTTAATTCATATATATATATAAACTCTTTATTTAAAAAAAATTATTCTGTACATTTTCTTTACACTGTAATTTTTGATGGGGTACATTGTTGTCCTTGCTCGTCTATCTCGGGACATAACCTGTCCTCAGAGAGGAGCCCAGGTTAACCCGAGATGGACTATCTGGCACCCATCTTCTCCTTATCCTAGGATAAGAAGAAGACTAGGCAGGGAGTGAGAGGAGGAGAAAAATTTCAGTGCATTCACTCCCTGGATATTTTAACTAAACTGGGCTGGAGTAGGAGGTCCCTTGGCCACCTCCTCTTGAGGCATCGGGGAGGGTGGTCGGGATGAAATGAGTTTAATCAGAAAGGAGTTAGGAAAAATGTCTTGTTTGAAGCAAATCACTAGAATATATTTATTAATGTCACTATTTATTTTTGCTTACAATGAGAGTTATGTTCAGGGCTGATGACCATAGCTGGCATGCCAGCCAATTAAGTAAAGGTCTGCCTTGCTTGCCAGACACTCACCATGATCATTAGCCCTGAATATGGCTAACATTGAAAGCCAAAATTTTAGCATTAAATAATAAATTCTTTTGAATTTTTTCAAACAGGGCTTTTTTTTCTTCTCATTCCCTTTCTGGAAAAGTCTCAACAGCTATTTGATGTGCTCAAAAAATTGGAGATATACATTTTATGCGGGGTTAATGCATCCTTTCCTTCAGTTAGTATGTTAGACTGATTGGAGGCTGCTGCTTATTTCTTTTTGGAAAATATATTAAATTATTTTATTATAAAAAAGAAATAAAAATTGTTAATATTACTCAACTATCAAAGGTATATTATCTGTACATTGTTTTGTTTTACTAAAGTGTCTCTTCTATTGTTATTCTCCACCAATATAACTTTGAAACAAAATTTAAATGGAAGTTAGCCCTTGGTCCAAGCTATGTGTCCTTGTGAAGATTGTTTTATCACTATTGATGTATAACTTAGCACTTAAGGATGATGTCCTAGTGGCATTTATAATAGTAGTTTTCCTAATTTTAACAATACTCCACTATTTTTAAAGTCAAGAAAAAAATGATAAAAACTTCATTATTTTTATGCATTTTTGGCCTTTGGAAGACTGTTTTCTTTGACTTATTAAAATGATTTGAATTAAATTTAAAGGGCAGTAATAAATAACCTTAGCCAGTCATATACATTAGGTAGCTTACTTGGCTCATGTAGTTCTTATTCCACAGAATACCTCTAGCCTGGTCTAGAAATGTTTACCAAAATACATGTGTAAAATCAGACGAAAACGCATCTGGCAAGGAAAGAGATTTATAGTTAAAGAGGTTCTATCTTTTATTTAGCTAACTTTCCTATCTCCTTCCACCTTATAACAAGGTAAGAAAAATACAATGACAGTTAGAGCTTTTTATGTTTTGAAATCTCCTAGATCCTAGAGAAAAAATGGATCAAAATGAAGTAATAATTTTTGTTGGGTAAAGGCCTAATATGCCCCTTGAAGAAAATGAGCCTATAACTACTGCAGTTATAGCATAAGTAAAATAATTTTTGCTGTAGAGTAGAACAAAATTTTATGGGACTGGGTTTGAGATGCCTTTCCAGATTAATTGGCTGTCATTATATTGAACTGCATTTAAAAGTGAACTGCCTAAGTAACTGATGTAATAATTTTACATTTATGTAATTCCTAAAACATGTCTCTGACTATTGCCTATTTTTATCCCGTGTGGTTAGATTACAAATACTGCTTCATAGATTTTCTAAAGTTAAAAGAGGAGCTAAAGATTTTAATTCATAAAAGTGACAAGGATTATCTATCTTCACTGGAAATAATGAAACATCTTCCTTAAGTTTACTATTAAAATTTTATCCACAATCAAAAATATAATTTGATTTAAATCACCTAACAGGGTCACAGTAAATGTGATTCATGATTATCTTAAAATAGATTTGCTTTAATTTTTAATAGAAAAACATTCCTGAAATAATTTTTTATCATGATTGGAATAGCTTGTAATTTTCAATTTAAAGCAGTGCTATTATAATTCTTTTGGATTGGAATGGTTTAATCATAATTCTCTAAGCAGAGCTGAATTATAAATAGTCTAGTAATATAAATGTGAAATTAGAGGAGGCTCATCATCTGCATCACTGTTTTTAATGATGGTTTTTTTATTTTCATAATTCTTTATGGAGAAATATTAACATGTGATCCAAAGTTAATAATCCAAATAATATAAACTAACTAAGTTTTAGTAGAAAAAAAATATCAGAATTAAAGCATTGGGTACAAAATATTACACTTTATATGCATTGTAAAAGATAAAATTGTAATAATGAATGATTAGTGGTATGAATAAAAGGAATAGGTAAGTTGAAGAAGAGAAAACTGTACTGGAATAAAAATGTAGATAATCGGCTGAATGAGTAAGTGAATATGTACACAGAATCTATTGTTCACCAGATTCAGTATAATTTTGTAAATTATATTTTAATTGATTCATTTGAAATAATACTTTTTTTTTTTAATGAAAATGAATTCCTACTAAGTCATAGAAAAATAACACATAAATAATTTAAAACAGCAAATTTATTGTGTAAAAAAAAGTACATTCAGATCTATTTACAAATAAAAATTAATGTCTTAAATCATTTGCTTTTATAAGATCAGTTAAACTGCTCCATAAATTTAATGGTTTGGTTCTTGGCCTGCAAATTAGTCAACCTGTCTGAATCTAAGTGTCCTTTTTCTTTTGGATTGGCTATGTGCGAACCAAATTGAAGAGCTTTCTTAGGCAAAGTGGCTGCTTGCTTCAATCCAAGTTTCCATGCCAAGAGTCTTAAGATAAATTTGTCACCGACTCCAACAGGTAAATGTGGAGGTAGAAAGCACCTGGATAACAATGATAAAATTAATATTCTACACTCTTTCTTAACATAAATTATTTAAATATCAATAGAAAAATTAAAAATAAATACCTTGAAAAATATCTATCTATATTTTCCTTTGAAATACCTTTGAAAATTGAGTGAATATATCTAAGGGGTGAACTAAGTACAAGATTAACAGTAGAAGCATAAAGAACAAAAATGTTTGGCAGTGCAATAGATTTTATTCTGTTCAAGAAATTTAATTCATCTACTAAAAGGATCTATTTTAAAGATTAAGCATAAATTAAAAATTATATACCATACATTTTTAGTAAATAAAAATCAGGCTTCAATAGATGAGATGTTGCAGGAATATTTCTATATATGGCAGAAGAAAAGACACTGTCTCCCTACTTTATATTCCTTTACTGAGCTACCAGTTTGTATGCTTAAGCATCATCTTCAGGCACTAGCTAGGAGTACCTCTACCTCTCACACAGATAGGAGTATCCTCCAGAGTAAATGTACTCCTATACTAACCTGAAGGTGGTGCTTAAGCATCAAAACCACTAGCTCATTAAATGAATATAAAACAGGAAGACGGTATGTTTCTTCTATCGTATGTAAAAATTAAGTGTTATTTACATTTGATGTATATTATATATAATATTTCATTCACTATTATAACAGCCAAAAGATGGCATGCTTTCAGTTTTTTTTCATGTATTATATTAAATATCTCAATTCCAAATTGTATAGATACACAAAAACTCACACTTCCCCTTCATAAATAGTTTATTCTTAGTTTCATCTTGCGTCACTCAATTTGCTTCTTATTTTGTCTCTCTTACTTGTCATTCTCCTTTTTTCTTTGATTTTACATTTTAAATTTGTCTTGGGTATTGGGTGTCAGAAAGAATTGACAGACAATTTTAGCAGGCCTCTCAATAACATTGCAGAATTATATAAATAATTAAAATAATTGGCAATAAAAATATTCTTAATCTAGTGAAATACAATAGCTCACTCTTTGGTAAAATTTCTGCCAAAATATTGACCTACTAACCACAGTTTTACTAAGAAACTACAAAGAAACTTTTTAATGAAATTTATGATTGAAACCTTTCTGAAAATAAGGTAATGCTCTTATATATAATATAAAAGTGAAAATAAATACAATTTAAAGTTAAATTGAATTTAATGTTATTATTTAAAAACTTAACTTATGAGTTTTATACAAATGGTCCATACCTTTGCCAAGGAGGAAGGTTATTAACAAAAGAAACAAATTCCTCATCAAGATATGGCATGCGAGGTGTTCTTCCATGATCTGCAACAACTCTATTATCACGACCTAGATTACGCTCACCAATTTGATTCAAGGTTTCAAAAAGTTCTTTCGCAAGTCCTTTCCAACCAGAATTTGCAAAAGCTTTTCTATGTTTCGTATATCCCCCAAACATTTCATCAGCACCCATTCCCAACAGTACTACCTAAGAAAAAAGAAAACATATTAATCATATATTTAAGAATATAATAATATTCTTAAATATATAGATCTTAAATATTAGAAGTAATAACTTTTCAAGAGAGATAAACAAGTTATAACTTTTATAAAATATAACAGTCTTTACATTCCTAAAAGGGTTAATAGGAAGGAAAAAATGAGAATGTAAAGAAAGAAGTCGGGTTCTCACCCACAAGTTTTAAGCAGAAACATTTCTATAATCAAACAATTTTATTTATTGCCAACTTTGTCCTGAATTTTATGGCTTCTTTAGGACTGTGAAAAGGGGACTATAAGTGTTTTAATTTAAAAAAAATGAAATACTGATTGAAAATAAAAGAATTATAGCTTTGTTTTAAATATTAAATAGGTAGATAACAGAAATTGGAATTCAATTTAATTATTATTAAAAAATTGAATTCAAATAATAATTAAAAAATTAAAATAGTCAAAAAACAAAAGCGGGTACAAAATA
>KZ807396.1:198256-221182 GCA_000696205.2 Oncopeltus fasciatus
CGATGTTATATATATATATATAATGATATGTAAAATCAAAGAAGAGTGTATTTAAACAATGTAATTTCGAATGTTTGACGGCATTCTCTTATTTTTAAAATGTATAAAATAAATTACTGCAAGTACATTAATATTTCATCACTGAATTATTTATTTTAGTTTTATTAGAATGCAGGAAAAAGTTTGGTAGAGAGAGAGAAAAAAAAATGCTAACAAAAATACAAACTGTCCCACGGCTTCCCTGCCGCCAAACTGTTTGTTACTATTAATTTCCGTGCAAAATTCACTGCACAATGTCACAACAACTGAGTGTCAAAACCTTAAGAGTCCGACACGCAGGAGCTGCGCTATTTAAGCAGATCCTCAATGATTCATTAACAAACATTTAAATAAGAAAACATGGGGGAATTTAATGTACAGGTTGAAGAGAACAAAACAACCACGCTTTGCTCTTGACTGATTAGAAAAGAGCAAGAGCTGGGTAGGCCACTTACTTAGGTACTTACATTTGTAAATTCTTTTCTTAATAAATTTTTATAGTAAAAATAAGTTAGACAATTGCATTATTTTTTTTTTTTTTTTTAATTTCTGCCGGTAGTGAAGTTGATGACAATCGGGGTTATCAAATAGCATCTAATTCTTCGCGCTTTGCATACATATTTTAATTTTGCTGAGTGCTTTCGACCTTTATATGAATGTCCCTGCCTTGTTGAGTGCACCTAGACCAACCAAGGCAGGGGACACCAATAAGACTCAGCTCCGAAGATGGAATCAATGATTCCGAAAGCTCTCAGCAATTTAAATATATGAAGAGTAGGAAGAATTATGTGTTAATTGATAACACTCATTATCACGGAGCATATATATCGAATTTGGTTTCTATATTTTTTAAATGATATAAATAGTTAAAGTTACATATTTAAATAGTAATCATAATGTACTTTTTCTGGAAAATGTTAGAGAATATGCATATTTTAAAATGAAATTTTACACCAATTTTTTTGTATGTATTTTCCTACAGAATTAAATACATTAGTAAATATCTTCCTCAATGAAAGCTTTTGGTGAACAAACACATATACCATACATATACATATATGGCTGAAATCGATCAAGGGGAGGGGGTTTTAGAGAGATCAAAAAATTATATCTGGATGAAAAGTACATTGTCATTCATAAGCAGAGAATGTTTGTTGGGATGCGGTCAAGGGGATCCAAAAAAAAAAAAAAAAAAAAAAAAAAAAAAAATATGTATTTTTTTATTATCTATCGATATTTGGGCAAGGAAAATCTTCTTTTTTTTCTTCTTATGACATTGTATTTCAACAGCACTGAAGATGGCTTACGACAGAAAGGGAAACGTCGGCAAATAATTAAAAATGCTCATTTTTTAAATTGCATTTTTTGGATAGAACTTGACCGAACCCGAATAACAAAAAAAACATATTTATTTCACTCGCCGGAATATATATAAGCTATAATTCGTAATTACCTCTCATTTATGTGTTCTTAATGAAACAAAAGGAATGGCTGATACTACATGAGATATTTTTTACCGGTGTCCAGTAGATAAATCAAGCTATTCACCTACTCTACCCCCTTGACCGATTTCAGCCATTAGTTAACACTATATGTATTTATAGTGCACTCTTCATTAGTATAGTATGGGTAATGGTCTATTAATATAAAAAATTCACTAAAATAAAGAATTCAAATTCCTCACTAGACGAGCAAAATTTCCCTTNCTAATGCCATTGAGGGGACCTGTGTTAGAGTGAAAGCCAGTATGCTCATTAGGACCTCTACCTTGCTGAATATATGTGGTTCTGACTTAGAGGTGGTGACCCATCTATATCCTCCCAGATGCAAGGATGAATAGGGTTGATGATTTGCTGAATCACATGTTCAGTTAAACCATTTTTACTTAGTTATTATTACATGTTTTGTTAGGTAATAAACGCCACAGGGAGAGTTAAAGTCACGCAGAAAAAAAAAAAATAGCGTCATAGTGCTGAAGTTTGCTGTGTGATGTCACTCCTACTGGAAAGTAATAGCCGACTGCCTATTCAGGTAATTTCTTGTTGTTCTGTTTTGCTTGCATTATTATTTGTACATTTACCAATTTTTTTTTGTTGTGTTAATGAAAGTTTTGTCATGATCTTATTTAATAAATTACATGTCCTAACCTCATACTTTACGAGATAAATAATTAAATTTTGTAATATAACTAAAATTATAATTACTATAAGGGTGTTGAATAAGACTGTAATTTTTGTTCCACAGAAAATATCTGTGGCCTTTTCAGAGGTTCATATCATAAATATGTATATCGATGCAAATAAGCTATACAAACCAATGAACTTGTGGGCTTTGCTCCATCTTTCAACTGCAGTAGGCAATAAAGTATGACCGAATCTGAATGCTGCTGCAGAAAAAGCATCAATCACATTTGGATTAACATCAGGATCATAGCCATCCCAGTAACCCTAAATGATAACAATTTATAAGGAAAAAAATCTAATAATGTAAATTATATTTTTCTCATGTTATGTTCTACAAATTGTAACTTAACAATGACGAATATATAACGGAAATCGTATTTTCTAAGATTGGTCATACATTGATATAAACAATCAGGCATATTCACTATTTGAAGCTTCATATTTATTTTTCAAAACATCCATGAAGATTAAACAAATTATGAGAGGGAATAGAATAAAAATCTATCTGTCCCAGATATTATTTATTATTATTCTATTCCCTCTCATAACTTGTTTAAAATTTACATGGGATAATAAACCACAACCAAATAAATATTTATCCATGAAGAATATTTTTGTTGTCCAAACTTATATAATACAGCAGTTCAAGTGTTTTTTTTTTTTTTAATTTCAGCTTGAATATGAAATATAATCTTATAAACATAACTGAACATAAGATAGTTCAGATCTTCTTTTTGGCACTCGTGGAACGATGAATTTCAAAAGAAATCATGGCAAAACATAAAAATGATTTCCCCATGAAATGGATGTCTTGACAAAATATTAAGAGACAATGTTATCCTACAGAATTCTCAACACGTGGGTTTAGACCGATGCAACAAAACATAACAATAGTCAAGCCATGGCGTCATTTTACTGAAAACTTCACAATTCAGCTGCAGGACAGTTTCTTCCGATCCTGTGCGACAAACCTGGCCAAACAAAACCTTCTCCACTCACGTGACGTCATTTCACGTAACGGTTATCCAATACCTTGTCATGAACATGTGATCCAAGTTGGCATGATTGCCCACCTCGCCTTCACGATAGGCTTGAAGATGGCTTACAATATTACAATACGATACTACATAATTGAGAGTGGTGTCATTGGTCACCTTCTCTCCTCATGTGATTGACATTGAATGTTATTTTTACTTCCTTGTAATCAAATTACAAAATGTTTTTATTTAACAGAATGTAATAAATACATAAAACTTTAAATATAAAAAAAAACAACTAAATATACGAGAATACAATAAGACAATACAAACGTCGGCAGATAATTAAAAAACATTTTTTAAATTGTATTTTTAGGATCGAACTTGATTGAACACCATTTTAAAAAAAATCTCCTAATAATCTCTACTGTCAAAAACTCTCTATTTGAAGTTATCCAATACCATTCTCACCAAGTATTGCCCTCCAATATTAGGTGCTAGACAGTACATTGTGGACAGCAGTATGGTTTTTTTTTTTATTTCACTAGCTACAGTGACTTACAGCTTCAAACTGAGATTATGGTTCCGCAAGGTTTCATTGTTTTAGTGGAATTGTTTATTTTTTGATGTATGACATTTGCACTGAATCACTTAACATACTAACATTTATTAAGATTTATTTTTTTGGAATTGTGTTTCCTTCTTTGTGTCGATAAGTAATGAGTGTTAAAATCATATGTGATACATGATTTTTTTTCAATTATTATTATTATAGTAAGTTTAAAATGCAGATAATATAGCAAGTTGTTTGGAGACCTCTTTGTAATTAAGCACATTTAATTTAATTGTACATATTTGTTTATTAGTTGTAATTTATCTTCTATAATTATTTATTTCTTAGTTCAAGGGTAGTAATTTAATTGTTATTTGTAATTTTAACAATAATAATAAAGAANTATATATAATGATAATCAGAACCAATGGACCATGTTTGTCCAAGTGCAAGGGCAATGTGCCATGTTTGTAGATAGATATCAATTGATGATAGACAACATTGGAGGATGGCTACAAGTGTGGAGCAGTTACGTTACTTTTTTTTATGTCAAAAACAAATACATGGTGACTTGTACAGCTCATAGTTACAAACTAACTTATAGCAATATGAATTTATATGAAAATTTAATTTAAAGTAGAATACAAGTGCAAATCTTTTACTTCAAGATTTTAAATTATATTATTTCAAATAATTTTTTAAAATATGACTTTCGTTACAGAATTGGACATGTGCCTATAAATATGGCCCATGTATGATGTGATGAAGACTTTATTAAAATGAGGGATGAAAGGAAAATATTTCTATATAACAAAGATAAATAAAGTAAGTATCAAAGGTCAAAGCACACCCTAAGTATAAAGTACAATAGGAGACTTAACAAAACATACACAACGGCCAACTAATTTGATATTAGAGCCTTGATGTTTCATAACACAAATGTAACTTTAAATCCCAGCAACCTTAGGTTAGAACACGCAATTGGTGACTCTCTTCCTTTGCTATCCCCATGGCTATGAAGAAGATCTGAAATTCAGGCCAAAATGTTGGAAAAATAAAACCATATTGGTTTACCAAAGTGTTTTTATTTAATAATAAACCTTTGACTGAACTCCGACTATCTTCTCTTCCTGATTATCAACCGTCAAGAAACATCTCATAGAAGATTTATAAAAAATGTGGGACTAATATCAAGCAACATCTAGAATGAAAACACGACGTCTCACAGATACACAGCTTCCTCCACCACCTCAAGTCAGATTTCTCCTCCAAGGACACTACATCTAAGAAACCACACAATGCACATCCATCCTTCAAAGAGGAGAACCTCAAACACATCAAGTTACCCTAACAAGATCCTCTACAATTGCAGACTTCACCCCCCTACAGATATGCCTCTTCTCTCATCACCACCACAGACTATCATCTACAACTCAACTCAATATCACTCCAGAAGACACACAAAATACAGAAGTTTCAAAGATAAACGATTTTTCCATAACCTAAAGATAAAATACCCTCAAATGGAACCAATTTTTAACAAAACCTTCAAATTACACACTAGCCACTGTCAACATAGGATCTTCCTATTATAATGTAGATCTTGTAACATATACCCCAAAATTTATAAGAAATTGTAAAAGATTGAATAATATCATCTCTCAATCCCATAAATTCAATAACATCTGTAATAATTTAAAATAAAAACTTTTTTCTCAATTTAAGTATTTCCCAAATAATGACAAAAATTATACACACAGAAAAAAAAATTAAGATACTCATAAATGTCATTGAAAGAAATATCGATAGAATAGACTTTCAGAATCTCACACTGGCACTAAATCTGTAGATATGTATATTGAATTGACAAAGCACAGTACAAAAAAACAACACAGAAATTCACAACCCTCTTACACTGTGCCAACAAACAAAAAACATACCTATTCACCAACCAAGAATGGGTCCACAATATCTTTTCCATCAATGTTCCTTCCAATATCACCAAAATCCTAAGTTTAGGTAGCAATTTTGCCACCCCAAATTCAAACCATAATAACATAATACCTAAATTAATCACAGACATAGAATAAATTCATAGGGACACATTATTCAATGTAAATAACGAAGAGAGAGAGCTTTCACGTCTTTGCATAAGTAATATAATCACTCACCTCCATACAGAGACTAAACACAACAGCCAATTTTCCCATTTTAGTACCCCAGCAACCATGAGTTAGAATACGTAATTTGTGACTCTCTCCCTTTGTTATCCACATAACCCTGAAGAAAGTCTGAAATTCAGTCCAAAACGTTGGCAAAAATTGGTTCAAAAATGTTGGTTCACCAATTTGTTTTTATTTAACCTTGGTCCGACCCTGACTATCTCCTCCTCCAAATGCAACTTTAATTTCCAAATATATGTTTCAAGGAACTTTTTTTTCAAAATGTATGAAAAAATGTTTTAAACAAAAGTTTTTTAATTAATAAAACCCAAAGGAAAGGTTTTATGGGAATTTTTTAAAAGATATAAGATCAATCTAACATAGGATTAACACTATTAATTTTTCAAAGTTTTGAATGAAGATTGCTACAAATTACTTCCAAGTTTTGAAAAAACAAATTAAAGACAATGTCATGTATGCTTATTGCATCATAAAATTCATCATTTTAATTGGGATTGTATTAAATTCAAAAAAGTGACTCATAATTTCTTCATTTTCCCCAATTTGGTCTAGCACTGAAGAGTCTTTAACTATTCATAATTTGTTATCAAATTGATAATAATATTAACATAATGCAAAAATAAAATTTTAAATTGGATGATAATTGGTAAGTCTACTTTTAAGAAAAGCATTGAAAAAAAAAAAAAAAGTTGTTACATTGGATTCAGATTGCAAATTTTTTCATAACTATTTATTGATGATATGAACGATTATTCGTTTTCGTCTTCTAAACCCCATTTCATCCTCATTTGATTTCGACCAAAAATGAATACATATGTTATTGTGTAAAAAGAAAACATAAATTTGATTAATATATTTCAATAAAAGGTTCAAACCAAAACCTCAAAGTTAATTGATAAGAATTTTCCTTAATGTATGTTTTTCAATAAAATGCAATAGAATATAAATGTTAGGAAATTCATTTTAGATTTTAAAACAATGCTTTTAGAATATCAAATGTAAAATTGGTAATGCAATAAAAGAAAAAAAAAAAGGATCATGGTATCAGTCAAAATACCTTGAGTGACATCTGGTAAATATAGAACAATCTAGAAATACTTGTTAATTGATAGGAATTTTCAATGTTTACTAGAAAAAGTAAACAATTTCAAACAAGTATACAGCATGATCTTTTTATAAATATGATCAAAATATCGTTATAGAAAACAAAACATTAAACTAATATTAATTTTTTTAAATAAATTTATAAAATTACCTCAACAAAATTCCACTCTCGTTTAGGGCACAGCAATTTTAATTCTTTCAGAGTATTGAGTCCATTTATTCTATCAGGAACATCACAAAACTTATGATTTTTAGTTCTCTGGAAACTGACATTGTACAAGTCAATGGGTTCACTTTCATCAATAAATTTGTCAGAAATTAGGGCAAGAATGGCTGAGTCAAGTCCTCCAGAAAAAAGAATACCAATTTTGGAATGTGAACAATCAATTAGTGAGTTTAAACAATTTTTGCAGTAGTTTGGTTTTGTTTTAATACGTATTTCAACTGAACTAAACAGTAAGTCTTCTAGTTTTTGTAAAATCCTCATAAAAGTTGGTTTTCCTAGAGATAATTGAAATATTTCATGTAAAACTTCTTTAGAAAATTCACCTGTAAATAAATATAACATCTATTAATTCAAAATATTATTTTACTTAAAAACTTTAAAATTATTTTTGTAAATTATATAATGTAAATTGATAAGCAAGTGGGAAAAAATGTTCTTTCTTTCAGTTCATGGTGAAAAAACAAGTAGGATTGGAAATAATAACAAAAAGATTTTCAAATTTTCTTTTTCATGAGAGTAGCAACAATGGCAACATCTATTGAAATTTATTAAAAGAGATAAGTTAGTGACAAAGATGTTAGACTAGTTGATATGTTTGTGGATAGAAAATTACCCACAGTTTGAACAGAGCTTTAAAGGAATAATTTTTCATTGTAAAACAATTAATTTTATAGCATTCAGAACTTCAATATTAGTATTGATCTCCAATAAAACTTCCTGAAGTTTTTAAGAATATGTTCCAAAATTTCATATAAATCCTTTCAGTTCTTTCCGAGATTACTTGGGGTTACAATAGAAGACCAAAATTTAAAATCCTTATATCATTGGTATCACTAGGCTTTCAACAAAATGTATTAAAACAAAATGTAATACGACACCAAATAATATAATTCGGTCAAGGTAGTTACCTTGACCGAACCCCAGCTAAAATCATCTAATAATAATATCTACGGTCAAATAACTATCTTTTGAACAAATAATATAATATGTACATTAATTNCATAATAAGTATTCTAGATACTTAAAAATAATTTCGAGTATTGAAGAGGACTTTATATTCTTAAAATATAGAAACCAAATTCAGTATTTAGGTATTTTATTGCAAAATGTAGATTGAATTAATTTTTAGTTAAAATCAGATGAGGAAATGGAGCTTTAGAGGAAGACCAAAATTTATAATATTGATACCTTTAGGTTGCCCCTTCCTCCATGACCCTAAATGGTTGAATGGGAGGACAACATTTGAAGAAAAAAGTTGTATCATAATTTACTAAGCATATTGTTTATTTGACTCATTTTCATATTTTAATCGTTAAAGGAATAAATTTTATAAAAAAGTAAATATATACACATTTACTTCCTAGATCAAAATAGTCTAAACCTTATATCAAAAGAAAACCCTCCTCACATATTCAATTTCATTAATACTTGTCTCTTCATTATTTGATTAAAAACAATAATCCTAATTTTTAAAAAAGACAAAAAAAAAATTCTGCAGAAATAAAATTAGGTTCATGAAATTATGATGAATATAATTTTATAATACGAAAATAACGCAATTTAATAATATAATTCTGTATATTTTTCACTCCACAATATAAATTACTTACCAGTGTGCTCAATTATTTCTGATTCTGCTGGCTGAGACTTAAAAATGGTTCCTCCAAAATCATTATTTAATACCCGATGTTTTAAGCATTCTTTAAATAAGTAAGACATTTCAATATTAATTTTTTCTGGAATGCGTATGTGAAACCATGGATAAATATTCACACCTAGAATAAACACAAATGTTTCCTCAGAATTAATTTCCTTACAATAAAAATAATAAAAGGAGTAATAAAATACCCAAAATTCCTGTTTAACTAAATGACTAAAATCACTTGAATGGAAGTGGCATTAACTTAGGTGATTCAATAAATTTATAAGAATTTTTTAAAAATAGCCATTACAATTTAGATTAAATTGTCTTAATATGATTAAATTTAATAGAACATACACTTATTTAAAATTGATTATATGGAAGGAAATAAATGATGAATGTTTAAACTGGTTCCTAATAAGGAAGAAAAAAAGAAAAATACACTCAATGGTAAAAAAAATATTTTTGGTAATAATTGATCCAATTGGATGTGTGAAATATTCAATAAGGGGAATATGCAATCAATTGAGAAATAATCCTAGAAAACTTAGGATTACTGTAATAAAGGAAACATTTCACCTCCAAGATTCACATTATTCCCATAATTATATTAAAATTTTAACTGAACTTGGTATATAAGAATAATGTGAATGATTAAACCTTCTATTTAAAATAGAAACAATTAAACTTTTTTTTAGATTAGACAAATACTATAAGAACAAATGATGTAGATTTCAACAAATTGGTCACACTCACATTGGTCATTCAAACTGAACAGCTTGATTCAGACTCGATTGCTAGGGTGAATTTATCACTTAATTTAATATAATTTTACACCCTATGGATCATTAAGCTCATATAAAATTAGACACCATGGGACAGGCACAAACATTACAATCTGTTTAATAGTTTCTCCTCTTTTATCTGATACTGATAACAGTAGATTATCAGGGTCATATGGTCAACTTATGTATTTATGTTAAGTATATAAATAATGAATTAAACAATTTAAACTTGAAAACAAATTTCAGCTAAAACAAAAGAGTGTATTATAATTTAAACTCACACATATCAGGTGAATCAAATGAAATTTTACACAATCCATAATAAGGAACTTCGCTAATATGTTTATGTTCAAACTGAGGAAGTCCTACAGAAGAAATCTGTACAACATTGTTAGTTGTAGACAACAACAGACTATGTCTACCAAATACGTCTCTGCCAAACCAAATCTCTTTTTCTTCTGCATTGAAATAAATAAATGCATAAGGACCATTAATAGAAGTAAGATACTGTATGCCATGTTCAAGGACATTGTAAAAGATATCTTCTGCATCATTTAGAACTGGAGATGATAAATTCTAAAACAAAAAATAAAAGTTAAGAACTTTATTGGTCAAATAAAAGACCTATTTTATTGTCTATATTATGACATAAAAGATAGACTCAGGTGGCTGCAAGTTACTGTGTTCATCCATCTCTGCATAATAGCCACTAACAAGTCTCTGGGCTTATTTTTTTCAACTATCTGAAGTGCCTACTGTGGTCAAGTAGTAAAGTAAGGGCAATTTTGAAACATAATTCCGCACATGGTTTAAGCATATTTCAATGCTTAGAAGAAATGAAACTTATATTGAGTAATGATCGTCTAGATTAAGATGTTGGTAATAGAGGAAAACATTTCTGCTGTGAGGAAAATGCTAGATGAAGACCATAGATAGAGGAGACCTTACACCTTTATGCCTACCTTAATTTGATTCTGAAAGACCTTTTAAAGAAAAATAAACTTTGATGCCTCTGATTGCCCCATAGTCTGATGAAAGGACAAGCGACTCACCATGATACTTTGTGCCAAAAGATACTGAAACATATGATAACGGATAATCTCAATATGTGAATCGTGGCAGGTGGTAAAACTTGGCTGTTCTATCATGATGTACCGATCAAGCTCAAAACAAAATTTAATTCTTAGATGCTGAGGATAACCCTGCAACTCAGAAAACCTCAATTTAAAAAAAGATCACTGTTTCTGCATGTGAAAGTGACAAAGACCATCTGAGGACTTGCGACAGACATCAAATGTGTCTCACAACCAAAGAAGCTTGATCGAGGACTGGTTTATATGAATTCAGAAGTGTAATTAATATATTAGATGTTTGTTTTTTGTTGTTTTTTTTGGGGGGGGGGATAAATCAATACTGATACTTTACAACAGTGTGTGTNTTAATATTTTCTAATACTCTTCTATTATAGGGTTTACTTTTAGGATGCATTATTTTTATGTCAGAAATTGAATTTGTAATAATATTTTATTTTGTATGGCACATACTTGAGAGTGTACAGAAAGGCTGGTTTTATTAATATTTTTTAGATTTTGAGTTTGTTGTTTGATTTTTGACGAGATGGTTGAGATTTAATCCAAAAATTGATAGAAAATTGTGGTATATTTTCAACAAATTTTGGACAAAATCCCTTTTAAATTGTAACCTCCATGGAAAACATCTGATGTTAGATTATTTTATCTAAATTTTTGTTTCAACAATGTAGATTTCATAACAATCATTAAATTAAATTTTGCGAATCGAACAGAGCAGTGAATAGTTAACAGAACATACTTTTAGTTTTTAAAAAATAGAATCGTAGAAGAATAATAAAATTTTTGTATGTCATATCATGGTATAATAAGCTAGAATTCCTTATGAGAAATCTGCTAAATATGTATCTAATTACAAATTATACACACAACTAATCACAAATTATACTCACATATTAAAACATAACGAAGCCCATTACAGTTAAACAATTTGATATTAGACAACTAATGAACTTATTTATATGTAAAAAATTAAAGTGGTCAATCCCTCCCTATTTTTAACATGTTAGAGCATGTTTTGGTAGTTTGATAATAAGTAAGAATAAAAAATGTTCATCTGTAAAAGGAGTCAACCTATAGAAGTCCTTAAATTTTTTTTTAAATTTTCAAGTTATAAAAAGCCCCCAAAATATAACTATCTCTTCAATTTGAAAAAAAAAAATTCTATAGCCATAAAAACAGATATCCATACATAATAATCACAAATACCTGATATAAATTGACATATTACCTTGTAATAAATATCCCCATTCCATAAAAATATGGATCCATTAGAAGAAATTTGAGGTTGCATTTTAACTGATGAACCTTGGGTCCAAAGAGTACTACCAGCAAAAAATCCATGCCATTCACGGAAACACTGGATTTCAACCTCTTTATATCCATCTGGACCTCTGTTTTGTAAAAGCTCTTTAGTGTAAAGAAACTGAAAGGGAGCATGATACATTACAATAGATTATTTCAAATTTTAAAAAATTTGAATGGTTTATAACTATATTTACAACAAAATTATTTCGGAATGACTGAAAACAAAACTAAATAATTTCCAGCCGGTTAAATCATTTTTCTTTTTATTCAATTTTTGTCATTTTTTATTAACTGTACAGTTGGTAGCAAAATAAAACTGTTACTAAATAATTAATAAACTACCAGTTAGTATTAATTAAATGTTGCTCTTAAAAGTGGTTTTAACAGTAATTAAATGGTCTTAAAATTAATTAAATTTGGTTTTTAGAAGTGGTCTTAACATAATTCTGTTTTAACTTCATGTAGCTGACTGTCTTTGTTTGAGTATACTATTAACAATTCAGTCATCTATACACAAGTAAACCTGTTTTAAAAATTTCGATAAAATGAACCACGAAGTAGCTAACTAAAATTTTAAAAAAAATTAGTTTTAAGACCAATCCATACTTAAACAAATTTAATGAAATAGATTGAATAATTTAAAAAAAAAAAAAAAAACTATTAAATAGGAATGTAATAATAGAGAAATTTAAACCTCATTTTTATTGAAATGTTGGCTGTTATCCTTCTTGTAACAAACACAGTAGATTCCACACATTTATTAACCAATAAACACACACATTTATCAACCAATTATCTATATCATACAAAATATATATTCAATGGCAGAACTATTTTATTTATCGTAGTTATTATTATTATAAATTTTTAATGTATCCTGAGACAAAAACTCTGCCAGCAATAATACTGATTGTAAAAAATCCAAATGAAGCACATCTTAAAATGAGTTTAAATTAAACAAACTCAGATGAAGTTACTTTTAACCAAATTCAAATCAAAAGAAGATTCCACCTTAAAACTATTAGGTTGTTACTGTCCGCCAAAGCAAAATTCCAAAGAGGTGGTTCAGTCAAATGAAACTCTGGGCAATTTTTATAGGATCAGAACAGCGCTATAGGCCAGTGCGGTACCTTAACGGGCTTTGAAGACAGATAATTTGAAGCATACAAATATTAATAATGTTTTATATGACAAAATAATCATAAAATAAGTATAAAACATTTTTGTAGTAATACTTTTTTTTTTTAATCATGTTTTTAGTTCTGTAGGAAGAGATAAATATAAATAGAAACAGAAAATCGCAATAGTAAATTTGCCTCGACTTATAAAAACCCTTTTAAATAGGTAGCTCTTATTAATTTACTTAATAATTTCTGTAACTCTCTATTCATCAAGTCAATGAATTGTCTTCTTCTTCCGGAATATTTTTTTTAATGAAGATAGACACCTGTCTATGAGCGGTTTAATCCTTTCTATCCCTTGTTAGAAATTTGCAAAGCAAAAATTCTTCAGCAGCTAAGAAAGAATGTTGCAAATTATTTCACAATAATATCCCTTATAATATTTTAAAAATCCATTTATTTTTGTTTAAAACATGGTTTATTATAAAAAATGTAACAAATGCAAAACCTGCACATTGTCATTTGTCAACAATTCACTCTCCCTCTATTTTTTCATAAGTATGTCATATTATACAGGAAAAAATTAAAAATTAAACCCGCAACATTTTCTTAATAAAATTTGCTTTATGACATCACCATTCTGTCATAGTGGGTTTACTGAAAACTCTACATGTGAACCTAGCATGCAAAAAATTCAAAGGAATAAAAAAATAAAATAAAAGAGTAAACCAGCAAAACATTTCTCAACAAAATTCTCNGTCCCGAGGAGGTCACGGGCCCATCTTCGTTTGAGTCGACGGGGAGGGTTGTAGGGGTTGGAGTTGAAAGGCATGGCCTGTACTAGTGGATTAGGATGGTATGGCAGTTTACTGTGGAAAAGGATGAAGCGGGAAGAATGAGGTCTTGAACAAAAGGAATATTAAGATCGTGGTGAAGGGAAGAATTGGATACGTAATAGGGAGCATTTGCAAGTATTCTCAGGGTTTTGGATTGAAAGGACTGGATTCTTTGGATGTTGGAAGGCTTAGCGGCACAGTCCAGATTGGTCGTAATAAGGTTTTATAGAGCGTCAGTTTGTTTTCAGTCGTAAGATTGGATTTCTTATTCATGAGTCTGTATAAAAGTCCATATCACCGAGTTCTTGTCTTTCAATTAAATGGGTGTTCTCCCCATGCAAGTCGTGAGTCAAGATGGAACCCAAGGTAATGAACGGAATTTGAATGTGGTAAAGGAATATTGTTGAATTTCACAATTTCAGGGAAGTCTTTCTTCCGCAGTTGGAAATTAACTTGAACGCATTTTTCTTCATTGATTTTTCTTCTCCATTTGCCACACCATTGTTTGATTTTTTTTTAGGTTTTTAGAAGCAGTTTTAGGAGCGGGATAGGAGGATAGGATAGCATTGTCGTCCTCAAATAGAGCTAAGAGGGTGCTTGGATGGGTAGGAATGTCAGCAGTGTACAGGTAGAAATCGGAGTAATCTAATCCTTGCCGAACCCGAAAGAAACGGTTGGATAAGTAAGACTTAAGGATAAGGTAAGTGTTACTAGGAAGTATGGATTTTAGTTTAAGCAGAAGACCAATGTGCCAGACTCTATCAAATGCTTGGGAAACATACAAAAGAAGCTCCTGGGCAGTACTCTTTGCGCTCAATGGAAGAGAAAATGTAGTCTGCGACGCGAAACACTTGCTGAACAGTAGAATGCTTACTTCTGAAGCCGACCTGATGATTTGGGAGAATATTGAAGGGTTCAATGGAAAGCATCATTCGTTTTAACGGTATTTTTTTCGAAAACCTTTGAAAGTGTAGGAAGAAGACATATAGGACGGTAGGATGAGGGGTTATGTGATGATTTTCCAGCTTTGAGAAATAGTATGATAGAATATTTCCAGAGGATAGGGTAGTTCTGAATATGGCAAGGACATAGGCAATGATATGTCTAGAAACTCCTCAGTCTCCTCTGCATTGGAAAGGTCTAAGGGATCTGAATGAGGAGTAAATGTTTGCTTGAGGTGTTGGGCAAACATTTCGGCCTTGTCTTTGTCAGAAGAGGCCCAGGAACCAAGGTTGTTCCTCGACTCAAGGGAGTAGAAGCATCATGGTTCTTAAGGATTCTGTGAGTAGCAATCCAAAGGGATTTGTCTCTTGCTAAGAGGGTAGACAGATAGGCATTAAAGGCCTAATTTCGTAATACACCCAATTTTTGTTTTACGAGTCTGGAAAGATGATTAAAATCTTTGTGGTCTGAGGGGTGTCTGAATTTTTAGAACAGTGCTCTTGAGCGGCGTTTCGCAATGAGCTTCCTCGTGGTTTTTGGGACTCTGAAGAGTATTTGGTAAATTTTGTTTTGAGATTAGCCATATTGATGCATTGCTGAACATTTATGGTAAAGGAATCTACAGCTTCATTTAAATCATTTGAGGTTCTCAGAGAAATTCCAAGGTCAAGTGACTCTTCTATGAGAGTTCTAAACAAGGCCCAGTCGACTGGGCCATTAATGAGGGAGGGGGGTAATTGTTTTGGAATAGGAGTCAGGGATAACGTTAGGAAAACTGGGTTGTGGTCAGAGGAGAGCTCGTTTAAGTTCGAAGCGGAATTATGAAGAGGAGAAAGATTTTTGCAAATGAAGAAGTCTAGGATATCGAAGGCGGTTCACGTCAGAGGGCCAATAAGTGGGAGAGGAAGGACTAATTGTGCTAAGGTTTTGGGATGATATCACATTATACAGAGCCCGGCCACAGGAGTTGGTCGTTCTCGATCTCCATTACAAGTGTTTCGCATTATAGTCTCCACCGGCAAGGGAACGGGGACCCAGGTCTTTGAGGAAAGTGGAAAATTCTGGTATAGTGATTGGTTTATTTGGAAGGCAATACACTGCTGAAAGTGTGATAGGATGAGAGGATGTGGAAATAGAAACTGATGTTGATTGAAGGGACTCTGTGATAGTGGAGGGTAGAATATAATGGACATAGGGTTTTTTTTTATAAGAAGTGCAGTTCCACCAAGAGCTCTTCCGTCAGGATTGTCTGTCCTATAAGTGTGGTAGCCAGCAATTTTGAGATTATTTCCTTTAATTAGTCGTGTTTCTGTCAGTAATAGTACGTCTACGTTATTGTTATCGAGTGCTAGTTTGAGTTCATCAGTGTGTGTCCGAATGCCGTTAGCGTTCCATAGCAGGATAGTAAAGGAATTCTTGGATTGGGGAATCATGGTGTGGGAGTTGATAGGGTCATTTTCGTGACCAGATTGGTCAGTAGGGATATGAGTGGTGTAATGAGGGAGTTAAGTTGTGAGAAGGTGTGAAATTAGGATTGCAGATCATTTGATGTGGGCGGAGTCGGGACGTTGAGGCTAGTGGGTCGCTCCCTCCTATGTGGGGGATGCGGTTGTGGTTGTGGCTCATCCTGTCGGGGTTGTTGCTGGGTTAATAACATCATTTGAGCGTAGAACAGTCCTGGCTCGCCAACTCTGGAGGGCGGAGGCTCTACTTTCCGGACTTGAGTTGTAGTCTGAACTTGATGAGTATGCAGGGTCCGCTCTTTCAGCTCCTTGAAAACCTGACTGCCCTTGTAGTTGGCGGTGTGGTTGTGTTTACACAGTGCACAGGTAGCTGGGATGTTTCGAGATTTTGGGCACTCTGTACTTATGTGAGCTCTACCACATTTGACACGCCGTGGAGTGTGTTCACAGTATACTTTCGTGTGCCCATACTTCAGGCACTTGTGGGCTCTGTACTATATCTTTACGAGGATGGGGTTTCAGTTTCACATTTCTTATTCTACAGTGGCAGAGCGAGGGCAAGCTATAAATGTCTTGAATATTGGGTGTAGGCTCTAAGTCCACGAAGAACAGTGGGATGGGTGTTTTTGAGGTTGAGATCTCCCCTTTCGGGTTATGACCACGTTTATGGCATTCTTGACACAGAATCCTAGATCAGTCAACTCCTCCTTGATAAATTCTGGCGGTGTGGTGTGGTGTAGATGTCGAATCACCACTCTTACGGCTCTCTCTTCTTTGAGCTGGTATGGTGCTGCGCATTCGTTTCCTTCAGATAATGTATAATTTTTCTGTAGTTATCTGGGCTGTCAGGGATTATTTTTGTGTCCTGTTGTTCATTGACACACGTATATCTGCCGGGCCCCACTCTCTCGTTCACCTGGGAACATATCAGTCTGAAGTCTTTGAGATTTCTCACAAATATAGGGGGAGGACGAATTACTCGGGGGACGGTTGGTTCGGAATCCATGTTTTCGCCTTCCTCGTTCTGAAGAACTTGGAAGGGGTTGTTAGTGGCAAATCTTGACGATATGCGCTCTTCCAAATGAATGTTCTGCAGAATCGAGTGACAGGGGGGGGGGCGCTAGTAGAAGGATGGGAAGTTACCCCCTATGGAGTGGGCGGTTTGTCTGTGCATTATTATTACGCTCCGTGGGGGTTCTGGTCGCAGGCCGGTGTCTCCTTTTGTCTTTTAGAGGTATTATGGGTCCGCAAAACCAAGGGTTAAGGGAGGCTACCCTTGGCCTGGGAGGTCCCCGCTTAAACTTGGTGGCTTTGACTTGAGTGACCTCCCCAAGGATTTCTTACTACCCATCCTTAGGATCTACTAATAATCTCTGCGATAAAAAAACTCTCCATTTTAGGTTTTTTATAAGTTTAGGAAATTGACTATTGTGTAATGATTTTATGTTTTATTCTTCCTATTGAACTAAATATGTGATTTCTGTAAAAAGAATAGGAAGAAGAAAGAGTTTAGTGAACACACAAAAAGAAAATATTACTTTTGGGGAGACTTCTCACCCTTCATTAGTGAGAAGAGTGAAGAGAGTCTCACTAAAAAATATTTCTTATGAAAACCACAAAATGTTCTGTTTTAATTTAGGTTAAATGTTTAAGCAATATTTGGATTTTTTGTAAAATATTTTATTTTTTAAATTAGTATGTTTATCAGACCAATATTGTTAAAAGAATAGAATACTGTTTTTCAATTTCTGATATAATATTTATTAGAAAGTCAATACTTGAAAAACTTAAACATTTCATTATCAACATACTTTTTTCGTTTCCACTATTTTTGTTGAATCTCTACCATTTTTAACTTAACGATTATAAAAGTACATGACTCCATTGTTTTTCTGCAGTTTTTATACTGATCTATATCCGATAGAACTGGGCGAGATATTGATCTAAATTTTTATTAATTTATTTCAGTAGCTCAGTGCTGTTGCAAATATGTATTAACCTCCATTTTAATCAATAATGATTAATATCACTTCATATAGAGCAAGAAACTTAGCCTAAATCATAAAATATTTCAAATTATAAATTAAAAAATCTGATGCAGACAACCTTCAGACTCAGGCTTTTTAATTTATAAGCTGACATATAGTCGGCTTAACATTGGGGAGCAATAAACATTATGAACCAAAACAATAAAAGAAAGGAAAAATTAAACTGAACACAGTTATAGCAATAAAAATAAGTATTTATTTGAAATTATTAGATTTATTTTAGATGTCTAACAACAAAATATAATTCCTCAGTAATAAATTTTAATAACAAAATAAAATACAAAATTTTTAAATGTTTTGTAACAGAATTCGAGATGATATATACATTACTTTTACAAAATTAATATTATATAAATGTATACAAATATACATACATACATACATACATATATTNTATTATATATATATATATATATATATATATATATATATATATATATAAATGTTCTTAATAAATTACACTAAATTTATTACTGATTGTGGTATCTAGTATACTATTTTGATGACAGCATGAAAAAAATGAACTAGAATGAAATATTGTAAAAATTATGTTCAAAATTCAACTATCTTAGAGGATGTCTATTCACCATCCAAAAAAACACAAGCTTGTTCATACACCCCAAAAAATACACCTCCTCCTAAAAATATCCAGAGTACTCGTGGAACAAATCCGGCAAAGAATCTGAAAAAAATAATATGACAATATTTAATTTTACGATATAATATTTTAATCCTCATAAAATATATTATCTAAAACCTTCACTTCCTTTTTTTTTTTGCTTCATGTTTTTGCAACTCACCTGTTATAAAATTATTTATTAGCATCAGCTTTCTACTTACAGACAATAAGATAACAAAAAAACACTATAAAAACAAAGTATTTGATCTATTGAGTTCATATATCGACCAAAGGAACACAAAATACATAAACATATAAACAATAAATGCAAGGAAATAGTATAAAAAAATCTTACTACCTCACCTGGGACTCGAACCCGGATCTCCTGCTTGCAGGGCTGGCATGCTACTATTTACACCACCGAGGCATGCCAGATAATTCATTATATTCCCCACACTGTTCTGGGAGTCTAAACCCCCGAATATAATGAATAATACACACTTGAAATTATAATAATGACTAGCAGCTCAGTATGTACTTTTGACAGGCTGATTTGTTTTCATAATGTCCTGTCATCCTGATAAAATATGGATGGGTCACTGGGTGAAACATCAGAAACCAGTTATTAACTTGATTATAATTCGATTATAAAGGGTAACTTCTACTTCCAAAACTTTCTCTGAGGTAAAGTTTCATTTTCAGAGCTCACTCTTCAAAGAAACAGCCACATCTTTAATTTTAAAGGTTTTTGACCTTGATTACCGATGGCCCTGCAAGCCATACATTTGTTGCTTTGCACAGCTTCCAACTCAGCTGAATAATATATTTATTCAAAAAGAAAATTTAAATGTAATAGCACTTCCCTAATTCACCTTCCCCATAACTCGAGAAACAGTATTAATAAAAATTATGTATATCATGGCAAGTATAATCCTCTGGTTCAAGAAGTCACACTACTAGAAGCCAGCCTAATACAAATTATGCAGAGGCACTCCCCTTTGGTTATATTTAGATTGTCACTCATAAAGTTTCAAGAGTCTTTTCATTTAGTTAACTATCTTAGATTATTTGTCCTGTAATATTTGTTTAACTGACAGGAAAATATGCTATCATAATGTTGAACACAACTTATATAAGACATTTATTATATGTCTAAAATTCGCATGAGGGAGTCCAAGCAGTAATAAAGAAAAAATTATGTATTTCTGTAAAATTTGGCAGCTTGCTCATATAAATATTTAGTCCATATTGTATTTCTCAATTAAGCCTCCACAAATATAAGACATAACAAACTATCGAAAATCACCAATGACTATCATCAAGTAGCCCTTTGACATGACCCATGACAATTCATATAAAATTATTTATCTGATATAAAATTACTTCTTTTCTCTTTTTAATCTTGTTTTAAATGTATTAAGATAGCCTGTAAAAGCATCTTTGTGAAATGAGGAAAAATCAAATTAAATATTAAAACAGCTATATTAACTATAGATTGAAATATAACTTTTTAATTCCTTCTCACCTAGTAAACTTTTTTGTGGGCCATTTTTTTTTTTTTTTTTACANTTTTTTTTTTTTTTCACTTTCAATTGAAAGAATTACTAATAGAATTAAAATAATCTTTTAATATTGATTCAGTAGGTAAGTTTTAGATTCATTGCTTTAATGATGCAAGCAGATAGTCAGTCACACTTGCTCTAGTTAAAATATTACTCTTATTTTCTATTATATAATAATATAATATAATATAATAATAATATAATTCTATTCAATATGTTTTTACAGTATGCCAAATATTATTAATGGAGTTTTGAGAATCAAAATTACTAATAAAAATATTATATATTTCATTTTAGCTGATTTCTCATAGGGAAATCAAGCAATTCACATTGGTACCATAATGTGATTTTAGAAAAATTTTAAAAGATCTTCATGGATCCTACATTGGTGAAAAAAAATGTGGTCTGTTTAAAATTTGATACATACACATAAATATCTGAAGCTGCTCAAGTATCAACAACTTATTAAAATATTTAATCATGAAACCAAATTTTGTATTTAAACTTCTTTTTGCAAACTTTTAATTGAGAGTGTTAATAGATGAAAATGGTCAAGGGAGGAAAGAGTTTGAAATCTTAATATCTTCATTATTATTAGCATTGATATATACATATAGTAATAATGACAAATTAAGATTTTAAACCCTTTCCTCCATCAACCAATTTTATTCATTAACATACTCATTCATACAAAAGTTACACACACACACACACACACACACACGCACACACACAGAACAAAATAGGTGTACAATTTAATTTATACATTTTTGATATAAAGTTTTTAAAAAAACACTAGAAATTATATTTCAGATTAAATTTCAAATGGAGAGTTTCTGACAATAGAGATTATTCGTAGAGAATTAGTAGGGGTTTGATTTTTTAAAAAATACAATTTAAAAAAATGCATTCAAAGAGGGGCAATACCAGGAAAAATAGGTAGGAATTACTATTTTGGAAAATTGGATAATAAACTAAGACAATTATGAAAAAACTATCAGCCCTACTCCTAAATCAACCAGTCCAATTGTCTCCTAGATCCTTATGTTATGCTTAGAGGTCGGTATGTAGAAAGGTATTTTCTTACACTTATTTATATCCACATTTAATGAGACATGAGAAATCAGCTTAGATAGAACATGCAACTCCAGCTTGACAAACTTAGTTATTTCATTTAAATGCAGGTTATTAGTTAACATTAGGGCTTTAATTGAGATAATTTTAAGAACATCTATTATGTGAGAGAAAGGGAATTATAACTGACAATTTAACTATGTTTTTGCACTATATGATGTGTATATATATATTTAAATACCATTTGTTTAGAGCCTATAGTTTCCAAAGAATTGTGATATCTAAAACTAATTTCACTCTCTTAATGCCTCACTAAATTTCTTAATGCCAATTTCATCCTCCTTTTTTTTCAACCTCCAATGCAAATTGTATTCTGCTATTAATAGTGTTTAAGTTCTCAATTAATTGTTCATTCATATTATAGTTATTGCTATAAAAGGTCATCAACAAATTTAAATATTAGTATAGGTTTTGTGTTAACATTAATTAGTGTTGTTTTGATAATGTGGTTGATTGCGGATAAATTTTCAGACAGCCAGCCATTCTACCAAAAGCACAATACGTTTAGTGTGTGAAATAATCATTTTCTGAACCAAGTTTTACATTCCCCAAAAATAAAGTTTTACATTTTAATTTTTGTAGGGTTCTACTTCTTTCCAAAACATATTTTTTAATTCATAAACAAGAGTTAAGGGGGTATTTAGTGAATAGAGTAACAAAATCATAACTAACACGATATATTTTTCTAAAATATTAAAGTAGTTTAATTTATTTTTAATTCTCTTAAATTAAATTAATAATTCTTATTACTTAAATTTAATTCTAAATTCATACCAACAAAATCATGATTTTGAATTTTTTAAATATATTTTAAATGGTTTAAAACAGGGTTTAATTTTTTTTCTTTCATTTGGCTATTTGATCTATCAACAATTGGTCTTAAGGAGTAATTATCATAATACAATTCAACAATTCCATGGATCATGGATAAATTAAATGATTTATAATTAATAATTTCATCTTCTTCTATAATCATTTTATATTTTAGCAGTAAAAAAAAAAATGTTTAATTCTTTATTCAGGGTCTTTAAGTGGATTGTTTTAATCTTATGTGTTCATAACTATATTCCATTTTTTATTATGCAGTTTTTATTTTTATAATTTTTTTTAATT
>KZ807396.1:266345-279023 GCA_000696205.2 Oncopeltus fasciatus
TTTTTTTTTTTTTTTAGGCTGAATGAGTGTTCTAAAAAAAAAAAAAAATGTTTCTTCCTATATGAGAAGCCAATAGTAATGTTTCCTGAATATTGATGAATTAAATAATTTTAGGGTTCCTTTATGTGGTATTCTGTCTTTAATATTTGGATGGATATGGCTAAATGTACTCACCATTCCCGAAGATCATATAACAACTCACTACACACTCGGAGTATGGGCAATTTGTCTGAGTTGTATTATGGAAATGTGTGTGGAACCAATATATCTTATTTCTCAGGCATTTCTTTTCATCAAATTGAGGGTTTGTATCATTTATACATGTTATTAAAGTAAACAAATTTATAATTATGAATATTTAATAGTAAGTAATTTAGGAGTGATATTGGTGACATTAATTTTTCTGTAAATGAAATCCCTTCTGGCTGGATGACTTTCAAAAAGGAAACATAATGAAATACAATTCTTTTAGTTATATTAACATTTTTGGGCATCAGGAAATTTTTGAATGAGATTATTTACATAATTTTAGTAGTATGTATAGTCATAGTTCTGTAACTTCATTACTTTTCATTCAACAAAAATCATTTGAGAACTATTTTGTTTGTTAAATTGATACATTATATTTAGAATTGTATACAGCTGATTTATTTTAAAGCTAATCAGTATTTTATTTCTTGAATGGAATAATTGGACAAATATCTTTCATGCAAGAATGAAAACATTTGTTGGAAATGTTTTTTATATGAAGGAATAGAAAAGGATTATGGAATAATATTATGAAATTATAATAGGGCATATTAAGCAATCTGATATTTTATTTTTAATAAAACAAAAATAGAAAAAATAAATTGAGTTCAAATCTTTAAAGAAATTGTCTTTAATCAACCAAGTATAAGTACTTATCAAAACAGATCAAAAATAAAAAGTAAATAATTTTAATAACTAGATTATTTAGAGCTACCAATCTATAAAAAAAAGTTTGGGAAATTTTTTAAAATCTGATGTTGGAACAGAATCACAAGTAATGTGATAATTGTTTCAAATGTCACATTTTACTCCAGGATTATGGCAAATAACCGAACTGTCACGTTTTAACGAAAACATTTTCAAAAATTGTGATGGAATATCCAATTCAATCTGCAATTGTATTATGATGTAATATATTTTTGTCTCTGTTGGCATTATTATTTGACCTTACTCTACATATTATATTATCAAAACATACCCAGTATGAAGAATTCGAGGATTTACTAATTATGACTAACTATAAGTTATGTATTACTCTGACTATAAGTGTACACATGCATATGGTTTACATTATATTGCATGAAAACTCATACAGGATCTAAAGGATTTTCCATGTTTCATTAAAGATAGATATAAATAAGAGTAAATGACTAATGGAGAGGGCAATTAGGATAAAAGTAGGGGAATTTCTCAGCCATCTTATTTACATTCTTACATCACTTTCTTAACAAGCATTTTTCATAAAAATCTTACAGAACATAAATGTTAGAAAATTACCTTTTACACATATGTTCTATAAACTTTTTCATATCTCAAATAACAACAGAGATATTACAATTATTTTTGGTCTTTCCCTAAACCTCTCTCCCTTATCCGATTTCAAACATAAATGAACTCTTTGAAGAGCTTGGAATAAAATACCTAAATACCATTTTAACTGTTTATTTTTCATATATTATTTCCTTTACAGTTATAATGAAAGACCATTTGTGTAAGAATTTTGTATATATGCAAGAATGCTTTTTATGTGTAAACTCTTGCTCATTTCCCAATTTCAAACAAATGAAATAATTACTAATTTCTAAAACAATAAATAGCTAATTTGATATTAGCTATAAATAGCTAATTTTATATTAGCTCATCCAGAATTATGTAATTTAAAGAGACAGAGGTAAAATGCTATAACAATTTAGACAAGTCTTAACTAAAGACTATCATATGAGTTTAATTAGTTAAGAATTTAAGAAAATACAAAGCTTATCATTCTAGAAATGCTGTTTCATGCTATTGAAAAAAAATTAGTTCATTTTTGGATACAGACCAAAAAACAGTCAAGTGTTAAGTTTGACTTTGGACATATGATAAATTAAAGTATAATGGAGGAAATAGGAAACTTAACAATAATAGAATTACATTAGAGTCTAGAATCATTTCAATTAGATTTGTCAATTTTTTTTAAATAATCTAAATGAAGTGGATCACTTGAAGCATTGATATCATTGAAATTCGTAATTACTCAACAGTTTTACCACTAATGAACCAGCAGATGGTTGAGTACAGTCCACTTCTGAGAAGACTTAACATTTTTTTAGCAGCATGCTTTCTGAATCTGAATTACCTTTGAGTGAAAAGGCTCATTGAGGCCTAACCAAATGTATGTGGACTTACACAATCATGAGAAGGTAAAAATCCTGAGAGTTTGAAATACCCAAAAGAATATAACTAAAGTAATTAGTATACTTTTTATAATCTTCACTTTGGTTGTGCACCGACTGGGAGTAACAAATGGGTTTCTTTCAAAACTGCAAAAAATGCCAAAGAGCATTTTGAATTGCATGCATTCTGAATATGCCAATAGTGTCCCATTTTTAAGTAGGATTTAATTTGTAGTAACAGTAAAATATGGTTAAGGCAAAGGTTCACTTAATAATATTTATTTGGTGAAATATAAAAATAAATGTAGTTAATAGTACAGGTGTAAAATATTGTAAGATGTTGGAGGAAAATATTTATTTGTGGCAACGGACAGCTTTTCTCAGAGAAGCTTCATCTAGATTATTTATGTATTATAATCTAGATGAAGCTTATAAATATTATAATATTTATCTTTCAAAGATTATTTATGGTCTCTTTCTTAATATACTAATTGATCCATCTTTTCTGTTTCTTACAGGTTTTACTTGACACTGTCAATATTATAGTGAGAACAATAACATTTACAAGTTTAGTGCTGTGGCAACCCTCAGCAGCAGTTATGGCTTTCTCTGTAGCTCAGTTAACGGCTATTACAGCTTATTGCACTGGATTTTGTGTTTATTTTCATATTTATATGAAAAATAAGAGTAAAACTGATGAATTTCCTTTTACTTCATTGAGTGACTTCTTACCCAGAAAGGTCAATGGAGAGGTGGGTATAGAAACCTTTTTATTTATAATACATCACTAGTTAATAGCTTAAATACAGGAACTGCTCAAACTAAACTAATTCTTCTGCATTCTAGTTAGTTTAAATATAAAATTTGTATTAGGGGGACATCAAAATATATATACATTTACAAATTTTGACCATATTTTTAGCTTCTCTAAGTAGTATTGGCCTAAATTGATGAAATTATTCTAAAGTCATGTCCATGACCAACATGAATAGGGGTACTTATGAGAACTCTTCTGAAAGAAACTTTTATCTCTGCATTCTATTATTTATTTATAGTCAACCAAAATTTATTAAACCAGGAGAAGAAATTGAGGGGGGAAAACAAGCTGAAAACTCACTTATAATGAATCTTTAGTTCAGGGAATTTCAGTTTTATTCTGAAATAATCCTGACTCACAAATTGATTTTTTTTTTTTTTTAGGCTGAATGAGTGTTCTAAAAAAAAAAAAAAATGTTTCTTCCTATATGAGAAGCCAATAGTAATGTTTCCTGAATATTGATGAATTAAATAATTTTAGGGTTCCTTTATGTGGTATTCTGTCTTTAATATTTGGATGGATATGGCTAAATGTACTCACCATTCCCGAAGATCATATAACAACTCACTACACACTCGGAGTATGGGCAATTTGTCTGAGTTGTATTATGGAAATGTGTGTGGAACCAATATATCTTATTTCTCAGGCATTTCTTTTCATCAAATTGAGGGTTTGTATCATTTATACATGTTATTAAAGTAAACAAATTTATAATTATGAATATTTAATAGTAAGTAATTTAGGAGTGATATTGGTGACATTAATTTTTCTGTAAATGAAATCCCTTCTGGCTGGATGACTTTCAAAAAGGAAACATAATGAAATACAATTCTTTTAGTTATATTAACATTTTTGGGCATCAGGAAATTTTTGAATGAGATTATTTACATAATTTTAGTAGTATGTATAGTCATAGTTCTGTAACTTCATTACTTTTCATTCAACAAAAATCATTTGAGAACTATTTTGTTTGTTAAATTGATACATTATATTTAGAATTGTATACAGCTGATTTATTTTAAAGCTAATCAGTATTTTATTTCTTGAATGGAATAATTGGACAAATATCTTTCATGCAAGAATGAAAACATTTGTTGGAAATGTTTTTTATATGAAGGAATAGAAAAGGATTATGGAATAATATTATGAAATTATAATAGGGCATATTAAGCAATCTGATATTTTATTTTTAATAAAACAAAAATAGAAAAAATAAATTGAGTTCAAATCTTTAAAGAAATTGTCTTTAATCAACCAAGTATAAGTACTTATCAAAACAGATCAAAAATAAAAAGTAAATAATTTTAATAACTAGATTATTTAGAGCTACCAATCTATAAAAAAAAGTTTGGGAAATTTTTTAAAATCTGATGTTGGAACAGAATCACAAGTAATGTGATAATTGTTTCAAATGTCACATTTTACTCCAGGATTATGGCAAATAACCGAACTGTCACGTTTTAACGAAAACATTTTCAAAAATTGTGATGGAATATCCAATTCAATCTGCAATTGTATTATGATGTAATATATTTTTGTCTCTGTTGGCATTATTATTTGACCTTACTCTACATATTATATTATCAAAACATACCCAGTATGAAGAATTCGAGGATTTACTAATTATGACTAACTATAAGTTATGTATTACTCTGACTATAAGTGTACACATGCATATGGTTTACATTATATTGCATGAAAACTCATACAGGATCTAAAGGATTTTCCATGTTTCATTAAAGATAGATATAAATAAGAGTAAATGACTAATGGAGAGGGCAATTAGGATAAAAGTAGGGGAATTTCTCAGCCATCTTATTTACATTCTTACATCACTTTCTTAACAAGCATTTTTCATAAAAATCTTACAGAACATAAATGTTAGAAAATTACCTTTTACACATATGTTCTATAAACTTTTTCATATCTCAAATAACAACAGAGATATTACAATTATTTTTGGTCTTTCCCTAAACCTCTCTCCCTTATCCGATTTCAAACATAAATGAACTCTTTGAAGAGCTTGGAATAAAATACCTAAATACCATTTTAACTGTTTATTTTTCATATATTATTTCCTTTACAGTTATAATGAAAGACCATTTGTGTAAGAATTTTGTATATATGCAAGAATGCTTTTTATGTGTAAACTCTTGCTCATTTCCCAATTTCAAACAAATGAAATAATTACTAATTTCTAAAACAATAAATAGCTAATTTGATATTAGCTATAAATAGCTAATTTTATATTAGCTCATCCAGAATTATGTAATTTAAAGAGACAGAGGTAAAATGCTATAACAATTTAGACAAGTCTTAACTAAAGACTATCATATGAGTTTAATTAGTTAAGAATTTAAGAAAATACAAAGCTTATCATTCTAGAAATGCTGTTTCATGCTATTGAAAAAAAATTAGTTCATTTTTGGATACAGACCAAAAAACAGTCAAGTGTTAAGTTTGACTTTGGACATATGATAAATTAAAGTATAATGGAGGAAATAGGAAACTTAACAATAATAGAATTACATTAGAGTCTAGAATCATTTCAATTAGATTTGTCAATTTTTTTTAAATAATCTAAATGAAGTGGATCACTTGAAGCATTGATATCATTGAAATTCGTAATTACTCAACAGTTTTACCACTAATGAACCAGCAGATGGTTGAGTACAGTCCACTTCTGAGAAGACTTAACATTTTTTTAGCAGCATGCTTTCTGAATCTGAATTACCTTTGAGTGAAAAGGCTCATTGAGGCCTAACCAAATGTATGTGGACTTACACAATCATGAGAAGGTAAAAATCCTGAGAGTTTGAAATACCCAAAAGAATATAACTAAAGTAATTAGTATACTTTTTATAATCTTCACTTTGGTTGTGCACCGACTGGGAGTAACAAATGGGTTTCTTTCAAAACTGCAAAAAATGCCAAAGAGCATTTTGAATTGCATGCATTCTGAATATGCCAATAGTGTCCCATTTTTAAGTAGGATTTAATTTGTAGTAACAGTAAAATATGGTTAAGGCAAAGGTTCACTTAATAATATTTATTTGGTGAAATATAAAAATAAATGTAGTTAATAGTACAGGTGTAAAATATTGTAAGATGTTGGAGGAAAATATTTATTTGTGGCAACGGACAGCTTTTCTCAGAGAAGCTTCATCTAGATTTTCAAAGATTATTTATGGTCTCTTTCTTAATATACTAATTGATCCATCTTTTCTGTTTCTTACAGGTTTTACTTGACACTGTCAATATTATAGTGAGAACAATAACATTTACAAGTTTAGTGCTGTGGCAACCCTCAGCAGCAGTTATGGCTTTCTCTGTAGCTCAGTTAACGGCTATTACAGCTTATTGCACTGGATTTTGTGTTTATTTTCATATTTATATGAAAAATAAGAGTAAAACTGATGAATTTCCTTTTACTTCATTGAGTGACTTCTTACCCAGAAAGGTCAATGGAGAGGTGGGTATAGAAACCTTTTTATTTATAATACATCACTAGTTAATAGCTTAAATACAGGAACTGCTCAAACTAAACTAATTCTTCTGCATTCTAGTTAGTTTAAATATAAAATTTGTATTAGGGGGACATCAAAACTTCCCCCAGAGGAATTAATTCTATCTTCTTAGCTCTATTTAGATATCTATTCTATATTTTATGGGATAATTTTCCATCTTTTATTGAGAGTACTCCAAATTTTATTATGCAGTGCAAGAACCTTACCATATAGAGTGTGGCCCCTAGCTATTGTAATACTAAAAACATGCCCTTGTAGTAAATAATGACCCCAAGTGTGCTCAGAAGCATGAAGAATGAAAAAGGGAGCTTCTCTATGTATGGAATCATTTATCACAAATCAAGCCTATCTTGAATTTAATGTAGTTAAGTTGTCACACTTTCAATCCCGCTATATTTTATTTTCTTATAACTATTATGTAATAATTTAATGAGAGAACTGTGAAAAAATGGTATTTGATAAAACTGTTAAGCGTTATTCAGAGATTTTTGAACTGTTTTTAGCAAAATTCTGCTTCGGAGGACCTGATCAGCCTGAACGGTCCAGCTGTTCAAGTTGGGAAATCACCTCAGCTCTGGTGAAACAGCCATAGTATAACTGATTCTGACCTATATACATAATTTTCTACTTAAAAAATAGATTAATTACGTATTAATATGTATGTAGATTACCTATAATTAAAAAAAAAATAAATGTACCAAAATTTTGTATATGAAGTTATTTCCAATTATTATACACATTGACAAAAAAAGAAGCATGATTTATACTAAAAAAATCCAGGTAAAAGCAATATGGAATACATGTTCACTTATTTAAGTGAACAAAAATTTGTTTACCTTTTTTAATTCCTGGTTGATTAATTATAAAGAAAATAGCTTTAACTTATAATAGCAATTCTAATGGGGGGGGGGGGGAGGCAGAATGAGGGACAGCTTTGTAAATTTTAAGTATATAATTATAAAAGAAAATAAAGAAAAAAAAAACAATAAAACAAAATATTAATACCTAGTGCTATGTTTGCTTGCTCTTCCAACATTGGTTTACAAGCTCATTGTGGTGTCTAATTGTTGGGAGTAGAGATGCTGAAATAATTGGAATTTGAAGGATGAAAGAGGGGAGGACCAATGTGAAGATCAAATAAGTTTACTCAAACTGTCTCAAAATTGTCAATTTTTAATTAAATATGGAGAATCCCTGTAGTAAACACAGCTTCTCCATAACTTTTAACGGCTTCTGCATTTCTGTTACTAGATATTGCTGTGATCTTATATATTATAATAATAATAACTGTAAATAATACTTTTTTTATTCTCATTAGTAATTAGTAATATGATTACTAATTACTAATGAGAATAAAATATTATTATTAATAGGGAATATTATTCCCTTCTCAGAGAGAAAGAAAACCTTAGAAATTCATATAAACTAGTTAAATAATATTTGGTGAACTATTGAAATGTTTTCCGTTTCAGAATGTTGTTGACTTTAGGCTGTGTGTTCTGACATGGAGTTTTTTGAAGCAAGGAATATTGAAGCAAATCCTTACTGAAGGTGAAAGATATATTATGACTTTATTTTCTGTGCTTTCATTCTACGAGCAAGGCATGTATGATGTAGTTAACAACTTGGGATCTCTTGCTGCACGCTTTATATTTCGTCCAATTGAAGAAAGCTCATATTTTTATTTTAGTCAACTAATACATAGAGAGAAATCCTTAAATGAGCAGAATGTGGTATGTTTCATGTACTAACATGTTTTTCCCTTTTGGATTTGATAATTTTCTTTACTGGAATGTTGATTTTTTTGCTGTAGAAACTATAATATTCACTGTTTTACTTATTATTTTATGTGCTATTTCTTTATACAATAATTTTAGTCTTCCTTTTAAGCAGAGTAAGTTTTCAAACCCATAAATATCTCAATAAAATTTCAGTGTAATGAAAATCTTAGCCAACTTTTAGACAATTTAATGGCTATTCTAATGAAGGATATTTGAATTTTTGTGACTATCACAGACAAAGGAAGTTTCATATTTAAATTTATGCTTCCATTCAAGAGAAAACATGTGTATTTTATGTTTTTATTATATTTACTTTTTTATCATGGCTTGTGTGTGTAACAATACTATTTCAAGATAAAACTCTCTAGCCATTCACAATATCTGACTTGTGTAATATAAGCATTGCTGTAATGTGAATGATTTGAGAACTAATAGAAAGTCATGGTTCTGGCCAAAGTGGGAAAGAACCAGAAAGATAATTCTATGAACTCGTGTTGAGTCAGAAACTCTGAATCAGAAACTACATATTAAATTTAAGAAAATTTTAGGACTTTACTCAGGAAATATAGGTTCTAGAAAAGAAGAAAAGCCTCATTATAGATTTAAATTCTTAAAACTTGCTTTTTTTTTATAAATAATAATCAGTTATTCTAGATTTGACATTACCTTCATTTATATGTAATGGTTTTTGCCTTTATTTATGTTTTGTTGAATTTCAAAAGTTAATAGGCGAATTATGTCAGAGTATTCATCTTATAATTCTTATTTTTCTGTGGTATCATGGAGATATATTTGAGCTAGTTTCATGGCCACTCAATGTGCTGACAAGCATCCTCAGTAGGGTATGTCTGATGGGTTGCCTTTCCAGAGATTGGCCTGGTCATATAGTCACTTCTTACCCCTACCCCTGTAGTAGGGAGGTGGCTGTGCTACCTGTAAAGAGACACCAGCCCAGGAGGTGTTTCCCCTGTCATGCTCTCCCCGTCTTGTGTGTGTGTTTGCATATACTCACCCACAAAAGTTTAAAAAAAATTCTTCTAAATTAAGCGTATATTTTATATACTTTGAAATAACTTAAAATACTACTATGTGAAGGCCATAATGGGTTTTTAATGATGTTATTATGTTATTAAAGAGGGTCCTTGCCCCAGAATAAAATATATTGTTTATTCTATGAATTCAAATTTAAAATAAAACATTTTCATCTTCTCTCAAATAGTGTTTTAATCATAAATGGATGAATGTAACGTGCTTGTTTCTCATCAATTTAAAAAAATGATTATTGAAAACAATTAAAAATAAAGATACTTTTACTAAATAATAAAGAATAAAATTGAAAAAGGTTCTTCCAGGAATCTCCCAGAGAGGGAGTCAGAGAGAGATTAGTACAAGTCTCTTTTCAGAGAAAACCCTTTTCAGTAATTTGCCTCAATTCATCATTAAAAAAAAAAAAAAAATATCTTAAGTGTAAGTAGAGATATTTAATATTTCCATCAAACCTCTTCTTAGTGATTTTATTTTTACTTTTGTTTGTAATAATATCTTTAATTTTTGTGCTTTTTAGGAGCAAATAAAAGAAGCAAGTATGGTACTAGAACAATTACTCCGCTGTATAACTAGCTTTGGCCTGGTAGTTGCTTGCTTTGGTCAAAGTTATGCAAGGCTCCTATTGCTTTTATATGGAGGCACGGGACTTGCTGATGATTTGGGAACACTTTTGTTAAGATCTCATAGCTTCGCTATCTTATTGCTTGGTCTAAATGGAATAACAGAATGCTTCACATTTGCCACAATGACTTCAGCACAACTTGACAGGTATTTTATTGAAGCGTAATTTATGAGAAATTACAGCAACTGGAGAATATAGCATAAAGCTTCAGTACTAATCCTCCTCTATAAAATACCTCTTCCACCTAAACTCTTTTGAATTATATGTGTTTGTGTTTACATCCGTAACATAAAACATACATAATTCGGAAGAGGTTTAGGTAGAGTAAATATACTCAAACTATTCAAAAAGTTCCCAACCTACATATGAAGGAGGGATCAAAATAAAGGGCTTATACTTTATCATGTTTATCAAATCAATTGACCCTCTATTTTCTTAGTTCTGCCATTTCTTGTCTAGTACTTAAAATACTTCTGATTTTTTCAGTTTGCACTTACCATTGCATTGTTACTTTTAGACCTTTTCTGAAGTGATAGCCCCAATTGACACCTTAAATTTTGATTTAATCAACCATCCTCCTTACAGCCCATATCTAGCTCTCCCTGACTACTTTCTGTTCCCGAATCTCAAAAAGGACATAAGGGGAAGGGCATTGGAGGGTTTAAAAAAATTAAAAAATAGATGTAATGAATATATTGGTAATAAGAGACTATATTGAAAATTATTGGATTTTTTTTGTTGTGGTTTGGTCAAGATAGATCCAAAAAATACAAATTTAAAAAAATGTATTTTTTAAAATTATCTGCCAATGTTTTGGCTTAGATTGTAAGCCATCTTCAGGGCTGTTGAAATACAATGTCATAAGAATACAAATAAAAGTAAAAATAAAATGAACATAAAAATAAATGATTTACAATATTTTAATATAGAATTGCCATAATTAAATTTAATGTGATATCAAAAGTATGAATGTATTAAACTATGTAGAAGAATTCAGTATGCAGGAAACAATTAACCACACATACCTCTCTTCATTATAGGTCACAATATAACCAATAATTAGTAATTAGATTAACAATGTAAGCCGAAACGTTGGCAGATAATTTAAAAAAATACATTTTGTTAAATTTGTATTTTTTGGATCTACCTTGACTGAAGCCCAACAAAAAAAATCTAATGATAATATCTAAAACTCTCCATTTGATTATATTGCAAAATATTGTATGTTTTGTATTTTGAATTCATTCCTCAGGCTGAGAACTTTTAGACCTCCAATTGTATATGTGTGCATGTGCCCATGCATGTTTGTATGTGTGTGTGTGTGTGTGTGTGTGTGTGTGTGTGTGTGTGTATGTGTGTGTGTGTGTGTGTGTGTGTGTGTGTGTGTGTGTGTGTGTGTGTGTGTGTGTGTGTGTGTGTGTGTGTGTGTGTGTGTGTGTGTGTGTGTGTGTGTGTGTGTGTGTGTGTGTGTGTGTGTGTGTGTGTGTGTGTGTGTGTGTGTGTGTGTGTGTGTGTGTGTGTGTGTGTGTGTGTGTGTGTGTGTGTGTGTGTGTGTGTGTGTGTGTGTGTGTGTGTGTGTGTGTGTGTGTGTGTGTGTGTGTGTGTGTGTGTGTGTGTGTGTGTGTGTGTGTGTGTGTGTGTGTGTGTGTGTGTGTGTGTGTGTGTGTGTGTGTGTGTGTGTGTGTGTGTGTGTGTGTGTGTGTGTGTGTGTGTGTGTGTGTGTGTGTGTGTGTGTGTGTGTGTGTGTGTGTGTGTGTGTGTGTGTGTGTGTGTGTGTGTGTGTGTGTGTGTGTGTGTGTGTGTGTGTGTGTGTGTGTGTGTGTGTGTGTGTGTGTGTGTGTGTGTGTGTGTGTGTGTGTGTGTGTGTGTGTGTGTGTGTGTGTGTGTGTGTGTGTGTGTGTGTGTGTGTGTGTGTGTGTGTGTGTGTGTGTGTGTGTGTGTGTGTGTGTGTGTGTGTGTGTGTGTGTGTGTGTGTGTGTGTGTGTGTGTGTGTGTGTGTGTGTGTGTGTGTGTGTGNAATTAATTAATTAAAAAAAAAAAATCTTTCTATTCTTGTTAAAATCACACATTTATAATGATGGACAAATCAGTTGCTATAATGCATCATGGTAATGACAAGTCTTCATATTACAGATAAAATCAAAGTATTATAGAATTAATTAAGAATTATCCACTTCTATTTATAATATCTATTTTGCCATAGATTAATAATAGAAGTAGGAATTGTGACATTTTGCCAGCCCTGTTGAAAAGAATAAAAAATTAAACTTAGTTGATCCAATTTAGAATATAAGGTAAGGAATTATCTTTAGTAAGTACCTAAAAGAACTGGGAGAAGATATAAATAGGAGAATTTATTATCATTCTTTTAGATATAGTTTTATAGATTCTGAAATAGGGGAAATTTTGGCTGTAGAACCTGTCACACAAATTTTTTAATATATATATATATATGTTGGAAATGTTTTTTATATGAAGG
>KZ807396.1:285709-305323 GCA_000696205.2 Oncopeltus fasciatus
TATATATATATATAAATACACCCCTTTATTATTTAAACAAATTTTTATTGTGGTACTATTAGAGTGAAGTAATTTAACATTTAAAACACTTATAAGTTTTTATTGATATTTTCTCAATAAAAAGCTTTCAAACTAACTTCACCCCCCTCTAGAGTGAGACTTAATCATTCATGTGACTTGTCGATTATGAATTTTCCATGAAAAAGTTGAAGAACTCTATATATTTAGAATACAAGTAGATTTCCCATTGTTCATTGATGATAATTTATTAAGAACAAATGATTAATTTGTTCTTACAAGTCAAAAATGTCAATGAAGGGAAGTCAACACTGACCTGGCTCGACTGAGAGAGGAGGTGGGCTCAGATGTTTAACCTTCGAGGTTCATTCTCAAGTATCTTTCTCATTATTTGCCTTTTGTAAAATATTAAGAGTATTTTTTAAGAAAAATTATATTTTATGAATTAATTCATAACAGGATCCCTAATAATTCAATTATTCTTCTAAAGCCCCTCCTCCTCTTACTCTGTCTTCAGCCAAAAATTAATTTATTCGTTGTTTGAAAATCAAGCCTAAATATAATAATTGGTTTTAATACTTTGAAATGGGGTGGTCCACCCAAAAAACAAAGTTATATTCTTAAATAAACTTCTTAATATATATATTTTTTTTAATGTTAAAGAATATGAATGTTAGAAAATTATATTTTACTCCTGTTAGATTCTATGAATTATTCTGTAACTCTTATCAATGATATTGACAATTTTCCAATTTCGTCTCTTTAAACTCCCTCCTCTACTGATTTAGAAGAAAAAATTTTGGTTCGGATTTGGATTCACACACATATACATAAAGAATTGGCTATATTTTTAGCTTTTCAATTATTTTATATTTTTCAAAAGTATTTTCATGAAACTAATATGAACGTTTGATTTACTTGCATGAAATATGTAATAGTAAAAATAAATGTTCTCTATTTACTAAGATGCCTTAAGAAATTAATATTTTTTAAAACTACTGAGATAATACCTGGCTCTTGTACTTAGAGATATTTAACAACAATACATCTATTTTTAGGCACATTTTCTTTAATTCTTTAATTTGTTGATAATTAACTTATACAATTATTGTTGTAATTCGACATGTAAATGTGTTAAACTTTTAAAAAATTATCAGCATAATTATGTTCCTTTGTTCCAGAAAATTTATTTTCAAAGTTCAAAACTTACTCATTTCTTCATTGGAGCCTTTTGCTTTTCCTCTACTGTGGCAGTATGGCTTTATGAAGAAAGGACCTGGATTTTCCAAAGTTACAAAAAAATTCGGAGAAATTCACTGAAAAATGATTAGAGATAACATTGTAAATATATTTTGCAATTGTCACTTCTAAAAATGACAATGTTAATTCCAATAAAATTAATTAAATTCCAGTTCCTATACCTCTTAGGTTTTATTTCCTATTCTATCCTTAAAAACTTTTTATGAATGATATTCTTTTTACTGGACTATAGTCCCTAGGTACTGATGTAATTAAGATCTAGGATCCTTGTTTAATTTATGTGATAATAGAAAATGAATCAATATTAACATAAATGTAAATGGGTCTTTCAGAATCAAAATCCTGATTTTATTTTTAAGTTGTAACTATTTAAGTTTTCTGTTTTATTTAAACTGTTTTAAAAATCCATTATGCTTAAATTTTTAGCTTATTCTTGTAGATTTATTGATTATAAATTTTTTTAAATAATTTTAAGTCAATTCATATATTTTTAAATTTAAAATTCTGTTTCCTTTGCAGAGTTCTGTAGATTATTAGTTAAGCAAGTCAAGAACAAAATATGCATAGGATTTTTTCCATGTAATTTTCTAATCTCACAATAACTGAAGTCTAACCATATTTTAAATATGTGTATTTCCACATTTAAAAAAAAATAGCTTTATCTCCATATTCTATGATATGAGAGAGAAAATGCCCAGTTTTCAAATATTTCCGAGTTCTTTCCACTAACAAGATATTTTAATAGGAACAGGATTCTAATTTTATACTCACTGGAGAAAATTCCAAGTGTGTAAATATTAAACTTGTTCACATGGCAAAATTATTCAGAAATTTTTTTAATATTCTCTCCAATTTTACTAGACACACACACANAACAAGTAAAATTAGAATAAATAATTAGTTATTAATATCATGTTTATTAAAAACATACTATACATTTTCACTCTCAGTTTTCATAGCCAGCTCAGCTGTTATTGCATAATTCAATGTCCATTGCTAAGTAAAACTTGAAAATGAAGGGGAGAAGAAATTACCTACATTCTATATTTATTTTTATTTTCTGTGGAGAATGAACTTTATTTTATTTAGTAGTCTGGAGGGGAAAGTAAAGAATGATGCAACACCATAAAACTGAATGGATTAAAAGTAACAATTTACTATTTATTTTTCATTCATTGACATACTCGGATGTTTGGTTTTAGCTTTATAAGATAAAGTTTATGAAGAAAGTTACTATAAAGCCCAAATTAACTTATTATTCTACTCTATTAGTCAGTCACATTGTGCATTAATTATAAAATAATTAATGACAGCAGGTTCTTTATCCAATCCAACAAACTAAAAGGAACTACATCAAATAAGTAAATAAATAAAACAAATGTATTATTTATTTTGATAACAACAACTATTGGATAGCATTTATTTTATTCTTCTAAATATTTACTAAATAACTAATTAAATTAAAATAAATATAACTCACAAAATACCCAAGGAAGAACTACAAGTATTTCCAATATAAAATGTAATTTTATTTATAAACTTTAAGTATATATACACACACATATACATAAACACACACACCATTTGCTCTTTTCTTATGAAGCACAAAAACTATCACCATTAATATAGAGGTTTTACTTTATAAAGGGATTTTAGAATACAGAAATATCTATGTAAAATAGTAAATTATTAACTTAGGCACAAATAACCAAGTAGAGATAATGAAGTCAGTGTTTAAGACTTAATTTTAGTTTAATCAGGATTTAATCAAATATAGGTTTAACTTAAACACTGTGATTGTAGTTATTGATAGTTCTTATTTTAGTATTTAGTACACATTATCTAACATGGTTCCCCATTGAACCACTTTTATAATACTGTTCATTAGAGGTTATTATAAATAAACAAAAATTCATTTAGTTTCATTGTTTGACCTACTTACTTTAACTCAACAACAATAAGTTATTGATAAGCAACAATAAAAAAATTGCTGAACTAATTTAATTTTTACCTTACAAGCTGTTTAACTGAACACTTCCTCTTCTTATAATTCACATAGAATCCATTCTAATGATGCTTCTGAAAGGAATGAGAGTTTGGCCAGAATCAGCAAAAATAGAATCCAATAAAGGATTATTAAAGTTAAGAGATTAGCATGTTGCACATATCTATAATAAGAGATTATTGTATGCACATATCTATATGGCCAAAAAAATATTTTGAAGATGGTATCTCAATGAATGAATCTACTCGAGGACATGAAGAGGTCCTCAAGTACTAACTGCTAACTTTAGGAATTTGTACTATATAAGAAGGAGAATATCCTATATATAAATATAATTTTATTTGTGGTTTTTAATCCCACATAAATTTAAATCAATTAATGCAAGGGAATAAAATAAAAAATCTAACTGTAAATAAAAAGTAAATAATGAGTCGATAAATAGCTTGACAATGTCAACTCCTTCGAGCATAAGACGATGTATTCATCTTTTTCCTAGGTTAGACTCTCGACACTAGTGCTGGGAATTTAATAAGTTATCTGGCTCTCCCGGTAGCGTAATAGGCTAACAAGCTAGCTCGGTTAGCAGGAGATCCAGGTTTGAGCCCAGGCTGGGACAGTTAGATTTTTTATTCTATTCCCTTGCATTAATTGATGGAGAATATTAATGTTAGGAAAAAACTTTAACTTGAAAAGATGGTTCACAGCTACTGCCAATAGGCACAATTTCAATACAATTTGAATGCTTGCCGAGGAAAACTAAAATCATCGTAAGATTGTATTATACCCATCCAGTCATAGACAAATGTCCATTTGTCAAAAAGTGAATTTAAGAGGGACCACTATTTTAAAGATTATATTCTGCAAAGGGCATTTTCAACTTTGCTACAAGCTTTTGGATATGTTCAATAACAATCAAGGGGCAAAAAGAACAAAACCTTTTTAAAAAAATGCATTTAATAAATTACAATGTTATAATTGAATTATTTATACATAACTTTTCTTCAATAATATATATAACAAAAACAATATAATAACACAACTTATTTAGTTACCAATTACATGATTAACACAACAATTAAAATCTAGGCCTTTTTACACCTTATAAAGGTTTTCAGTACTGGTATTTTCTTAAAACAATAAAGAAAAGAAAATGGGTAAACAACAATAAAATTAAAATTTGAATTCTTCCAATTTAGTCAACTGAGAGTAAAAAAAAAAAAAAAAAAGTATAATATAGGCATTTTAGTGTTCATATCACATTTTCCAATTATAATTTAAAAATAAGTAGTAAAATAAATTCAAACACTTATTAAACCAAAAAGTAAAAAGTGCTATATCACATACATTACACTTGCAATATGATTCGATAAATTGTAAAGGAACATTGAAGAAAATAGGGTGACATTGAAAGAATTGAAGGACGTAATACAACAAAAGTAAATATGATTCATTGACCACGGTATAATAAAGAGGTATTATGGTTACTTTTCAGTTAAAGTAAATAAAAGTGTTGCAATATGTGTTAATTGAACTTGAATAATTGAATTTTATTTTTTTTTTTTTTTTGCTTAAATGAAAAGTTGGCACAATACAAGAAATTTGTAAAATATTTAATTCCAGTGGGGCAATTTTTTTTTCTTAATATCATAGGATGGTTAAACATCTGAAAGGTAAAATTAAGTCTTAATGGTGATAGGTTTAAAACAAACCAAGCCCAAAAAAAAAAAAATTTATTATTGATGTAACAACACAAATTAACTTAAATACATTAATACAATATATTTTGTAATTTTAATGTCTTGATAATTAACAAAAAATAAGTAATATAGTAACAGACCTGTATACTGAAAAAGAAAAAAAAATTTTTTTCAGAAAATATTAATTGGCACAATAATATACTGGTTACAAAAATAGGCTATATCATTTGTAGGTATAATTAGTATCCATGTAACATTTATTTTGCAGTTCCTAAGCTGCAGATGTTATAACTCAAACAGTTTTCCAAAATAAATTTTTATGAATTCTTTTTCCTAATTTTCCCACAAACTAAAAAAAAAAATTTTTTTGATAATGTATGTCACATCACTTCATTCAAATTAAAACTATTGAACCAAGATTTATATTTAAAAGTTATAGAATTTTTCATTCTTAAAATCGTTGCTTATAAGAAATTTTTTCTTAAAACAGTTGAGGGAGATTCTCTCGTGGAATGTCGTAAGAGGAGGGAATTTCAAAGTGAAGTTGACTAAAAGGGACGAAGTTGTAATCCCTGTACAAAGAGTTCTCTGTCCCTTTGACCAGTAGGAGGCCGGGGAATTCATTGCATTCCTCCACAAAATATCATTACTTTTTCTTCCCCCCCGAGCGAGCGCTAGTGTGTGCAGTATTCCTTTTTAAATTTCCCAGATCTACCGTTTTTCCTTGCGTTATTAAACGTCGAAGCTATATCTGGAGTCAACATGTGTGCTCATAACGACCAACTTTCCGGAAAAATTTATCTCTCGACGGCAGATTGTTTTCCTTCTTTTATATTGCGTTCTGATAGTTCAGTGATATAAAATTCCAAAAAAAAAAAAAAAAAAAGGNGTTATAAATATCATGTTTATTAAAAACATACTATACATTTTCACTCTCAGTTTTCATAGCCAGCTCAGCTGTTATTGCATAATTCAATGTCCATTGCTAAGTAAAACTTGAAAATGAAGGGGAGAAGAAATTACCTACATTCTATATTTATTTTTATTTTCTGTGGAGAATGAACTTTATTTTATTTAGTAGTCTGGAGGGGAAAGTAAAGAATGATGCAACACCATAAAACTGAATGGATTAAAAGTAACAATTTACTATTTATTTTTCATTCATTGACATACTCGGATGTTTGGTTTTAGCTTTATAAGATAAAGTTTATGAAGAAAGTTACTATAAAGCCCAAATTAACTTATTATTCTACTCTATTAGTCAGTCACATTGTGCATTAATTATAAAATAATTAATGACAGCAGGTTCTTTATCCAATCCAACAAACTAAAAGGAACTACATCAAATAAGTAAATAAATAAAACAAATGTATTATTTATTTTGATAACAACAACTATTGGATAGCATTTATTTTATTCTTCTAAATATTTACTAAATAACTAATTAAATTAAAATAAATATAACTCACAAAATACCCAAGGAAGAACTACAAGTATTTCCAGTTTATAACTTTCCATACTAAACTTTGTTACAAATTAGTTACTCATTTGAAAAATAATAAAGAGAAAATATATGTTAGTAAGGTGACTTATTCTTGCAAAGGACAAACATAAAGATTATTAAATTCAGAACAAGTTTAAATTTCAAATTTATTAGAAAACACGGAACTTACAAAAATGAGGACTTAAATCATCTCTTCTTTAAAATTGGTTCATCAATTCTTTTTACTTATGGTCAATGTTTTATTTACTTCTAATAAAAATCATTATTTATGCATTTTACTTCCACCCTAAAAGGGAGAGCATCTACTAAAGAAAAAGTTTAAAGAAACAAAAGAGTTAATTTACAGGTTTAACATTAAAAACACACAAGTGTTTAAAGTAAAATCACTTTCCAAATGAGTATCTTAATGATTAAGAGATATCACTTTTATGTCCTCAAAAAGATATCTTTAAAAGAGAAAAATATAATTGAAGTACATCAGTCTTTAAGTAAGATTTCATGAGACCTCCATGACACTCCCATGACTTCCATTGTTTTCAGCAAAGCCAATATTTTCAGAGGTCTGTTCTTCGGTTTCTTGATTTGTTTGTTGTTCTTGCTGCTCAGAATCATCCCAATTGATTTTGAATCGAGTTACACGGGGTTCTGAGCCAAGTATATTTCTAGTTACCTATGAATACATTATTAGTAATTAAACTGACGCATAATTTAAGTATTAAAAGTTATTAAACAAAGAGCATAGAATAAATGTATTGAATAAAATCTAATAACGCATAAAATTCAAGATACAGTTAAAAAAGAATGTAAACCTGTAACTTATGTAAATTGCTATTAATATTTAATACAATTCAGTTTTAATCAAGTTTAGAACTTTATTAATAAATAAGTAATACTTCAATTCACCATCAATTTGTAAGAAAAAATGGAAAGAAGTCCCCTCCATTCAGGGGATAGATAAAAACAAAATTTCAAATAAAACTCTAAAGCTGAGAATAGAAAAGTTTCATACAAATGTATATGAAAGCTTTTATCTTCTCAGATTCATTATGAAATTTATTTTCATGAAATAAGTTTTATTTTACAGAATGTTTTAGTCACACAGATGGAGATGATTAATGAAGAGGTGAAAAAAATTATTTTAGAGGCCATGTACAAAGTTTTAAAACTGTCAATGGCAGTCCGTTGACAGAAAAAAAAAAAATCTAAAATATATCAAGTTAGCTCACAAATCAGTATGGTGGTTGGAAATAAGCTATGAAATCAAGGACAAGATTGTGAATTGTTCCAAGGCGTGTGGCAGCATTGAAGGCGGGGACCGGAACCCTTGATCACTTCAGATTTACTCTCAGGGCCAAGGTGAGTGTTAGGAGTTGATTATTTTAAACAAGATGGAGAATTTTATTTAGTTCTAGGAGATAATTAAAGTTTTTCAAAACTTTGTGACACACAGAAAATGAAAACTATCAATGAGTACAATTGAATACCTAAAGAAATTAGTAGTAGGCAATAATTCAGTTAGCTTCAAGAAGAAGCAAATCAGACTTAAGAAGTGCAAACACTCTCTTAAATCATGATGGATCCTACATTCTGTAAATATATCTTTGCCAGAGAGTCTAAGGGCACTTTGTCAACAGTGTTCAATCCTAAGTTTTGCGATGATTACTTCTTATCTTATCTTTCTTTGAAATTCTGACAAAGGTTGATGTCTTTGATTATCTGATCTTTCTCAGCTTGTTTCCAAATTCTTGGCCATACCACTTATTCTATCATTGCAACCTTTACTATGGAGATAAGATTTTTGCAGGAATTTTATTGTGCTGTATACCATTGGTGACAGTATTTTTTGCCAATATGTCAAAAGCAGTTTTCTGGTAATCCAACATGCCCAGGAATTCATAAGATGGAAACATTAGTTGAAATTCTTTGTTTTATATAAATTTGATAATCATTTATTTTATACAAAAATTCAATGATTAGAGTATTATCAGAAGATGATAATGGGTTTTTGCTTGTCCCTATAAGAACATATAACATATTTACCAACAATATGTAACCCTTGGCAGTTTTAAAACTTTGTACCATAACCCGTAGACAAAACTGTAACCATAATCCACACATATCTACGGGTAAAAGGGTTGCTGCTATAGGTGGTGTACCAATTACACTCACATCACCATAGCACACGGACTGCTATTTCATAGCAAAATTTGTATATATCACTTTTTACTAATAAACGAGGCAGTAGTAAAAAAAAAAAAAAAAAAAAAAAAAAATTTCAAAGTTTAAGATAAAGTAATACCTATATAAAGTATGATAGAGAGTTCTCCTGTAATGGAGGAAGTTTGGCTGACTGAATCCTGGGGTAGGGTTAGACCAAAAGCTGCGGATGCCATTCTTAGACCTGTATGATGTATCAGGTCTAGCATTTGTAGCATAAAAGGGCTGGCAAAGTCATAAGCCACATATCCATAATCCAGCTTAGCCAAAACCTTGACTATAGGTAGTTCTCTAATTAGTATTGTTTACGTACCCTAGGTTGGATTAAGACTCTTCGATAGATGCTGAAGATTGAGAAGATAAAGGTCATTATGAAATTGCCCTTTTAAATTTATTTTCCTCCTTAAGGTTGAATATCATAAACTTTTTTTTATTTTATCTTGTTGAATAATTGCTATTTTTGTATAGTTATTAGTTGTTTTTTTCTATATATAACTTTATTAAAAAAATTATTCTGTACATTTTCTATACATTATAATTTAGTTATTAGTTAATTATTTTGTTATAGTTATTAGTACTTAGATAATCTTCATGTTTAAATGAACTTTTTCACATAAGTATCTGATGTATTTGAAGCCATATTTCCCTTATTTATTGGCAAGTGTTCTATAATTGAATTTTGTTCTTGACTATCTTGGTTTATTGTTTTTTTCATGAAGTAAATTTAATTAGTTATGAATATAACTGCCACAGTCAGCTTTTGTATTTGTGAAGTTAGTGAGTCTATGCTGATGCTTGATGTAAAAGTAATTTCAGAATAGATCAGGTTTGTCGAGTACTAATTTTTTGAGACATTACTTCTCTGTTCTAATGTTATTTCGGCCTGGTTGAATGTAACTCACTTGAAACCTAATGCATACATAGGTCAATACATTTTTAATTAATTGTATAATTATATTTATAATAAACTCATTGTAAACTAAGCAAAATGCTTTTAATTATTATTTACTCAGAAGTGTCAGAACTCATTTCTTTTGATCTGTATTTACAATTATTTTGCACAAGATGACAGAAAGTTGACTAATCAAACTTGTAGCACTTAATAGTAGTGTAGCTATTAATTTTTTTTTTTTTTTCCATATTTGCATAGTTAAATTTTTTTCACATATTTGCATAGTTAAATTTTTTTAGTTTAATCTCTAAATATTTTTCTGTCATGTAACATACCACATCTGCCTGTTCATTCTAATCTATAATTCTATAAGTGTAATAGTGTGTATTGTATTTCAGCCTAGACGATGACTTACAAGTTAAGTCGAAACATCGGCAATACTAAAATAATTAACTAATAATTTTGGAGTATTTTATTTTTCTGATCCTGATAATTTTTCTAATTCAATTTATATCTGTATTTAATTATTATAGACCTGTGGTTCATAACAATATTAAAAACAGTAAATTAATCAGTAAAATACATTATTACCATTAAGAGAATCAACACTTTGTCCTTATATTTCATTTCCCTTAGGCTAAATAGTCAATAGTCATAAAATAAATAGCAGTTGATAAATTAACCTTACCTACTTTTAGAATCACAGCTTTTCCTGCTGGACTCAACAAATATCAGTATATTTTTACTTTTGCTCACCTTATCAAATTGTGGAACAGCAGGTGGATTTTCCCTTAGATCAGGGTCCGAGTATTCGTTATTAATGAAGTATCCAACTCGAACAAACTCTTGGCCCCTATAACAGCAAGTTAGGAGTACTACAGTAACTCCAAGGGCATCTTCAATAGGTATTTTAGTAACATCTGGAGGATCAGCCTAAAAGAACATGAAATAAAAGCTTCAAATTAAGCAAGCAGTTTTTCTCTCTTTAAAAATTGGATTATGATTGAAACCAATATATCAATTTTAAAAAACAACAACAAGAAACAAGTAATTCAAGGTAATTAAGCTATACACCAATGCTATCATGCATTCTAATAAAAACTGGGAAAAATAATCTCGGAATGTGTGTGGCTTTCATAGACAATGGTTTATTTTTTAACTTTTAGAAGACATTTTAATATTTTCACCTCATTGGTCATAATGATAATAGTGTAAAAGTATTTGATATACTATTTATTATTAATACAATATGCCCAAAAATTAATAAGTAAAATAATAAAATACATAAAGATGATATATAATTTTCCAAAAGTAACAAGGGGTGTCTCCCAACCCATGAATTTTGGCATAAGTAATTAGGGGTCATACAAGAGTAAATCATATCTAAGGAGAGATTTAGCGGTAGCCAGTGTTCGTATTACACTACAGGGACAGTTTGAATCGTAAAACAAACACTAACTACACCTGATACACTGATTAGTCAGAACTTTTTTTTTTTTTTTTTTTTTTTTTAATGGCGTGTCAACCTTTGGTCATTAACACCAGAGTCGGAAGAAAAGTCAGGACTATCACACTACAAATCATTCACTGAGTTTTATAAGGAGATTTTTATTACCTTAACCATCATGATTGAGCTGCTCGTTTAAGCTACTGGTGTCTTGTTGTTGCTTTCCTTCAGTCTTATGAGTTGTCGCCGGTTTCAAAACAAATGATTGTGAGAATGACATGTATCAATATTTCACTGAAGGAAAACCGTTATGACAATGTAATATTAGGCAGTGTAGAAAAAAACTAGGCATTCTTATGGATACTTGGTTCATGATTTTTCTTTTTCATTCTATTAATAACTGCCTAAAAGAGTCGCCTCCCATAAACCAATAAGAACCCGATGTTATTTTTGAAAACCACAGTTAATCTCAATTTGGATTGCCAAGGTTCAAAGAGTTGAAGTCTGCTTTTATTAAAAACTGGCAGGAATACCCTCACTCATCTCAAAAGTAAAGGAGATAGAATCAAAATCCAATTAAATAGCAAAATTTAACTAAGCTACTTCTTATATTTGATTCTGATAGAATCTGCAACAATAAGATTTACCTGGAAAACAAATTTATGCCTTCCTTCAGGAATGGGCCCAACATATATTGTATCAAGAACTTGGTCGTACTCCTCGCTTTCGGCTGATCCTACATAAATCATTTTCCATTCTAAATCTAAAAAAAAAATATAAAAAAGTATGATAGAGAGTTCTCCNGGATTCCATGAGCTATCATAATAAATAAATACAAATTTGTGCATGACATTTTCTGATGTGAAAACATGTTTTTATATCTCTGGGCTTCTACTTTTTTTTTTTCCCCCCATTAAAATTAAAACCTGTTAAAAGAGAAATAATAAATTCTGATTAAAGTATTTCCTAAAATACACAAGCCCTAAAAGTTTGCTTCTCATATAACCATAAAATATTTTTGCCTAAAATAGGAACAGTGATTCTAAATGTCCTCACCATCTGAAAAAATAAAATGTGTCATTGTTCAGTTTTAATGACAATGAATTAAAAATCTTTATTTGTAACACTCAATACTTTTCAAAACACAGTAACTTCAGGCCTCTATCTCAATTAAATAAATCTATTAAAATGTGGATACTAAATACTGCAATTATTCAGAATCATTCAACATAAATGGATGTCAGCATTTTTTGTGGTTAATCTACTCACAAAAGTGAAATATTTCCATAAAAATAAATTAAATTTAATTTAATAATACACATTTAACTATCATATTTCTTAGGCGAGATTTTGGATTATCGTTCTAAGTGAGAAAAAAAAACCTCATCATCCCCATAAAGCCTATATATCTCAAATACTTTTGACCCATTAGGGTTGATATAGACAAGACTTCTTTGCCACACAATCCAAGCATCATCTCTAAATTTTCAATCACTAACATACTTCCATTTTTCAATTAAGGTATTAATCAATAATGTTAAAAATATTAAAGCAATATAAAATAATATCACGGTAGTTTATTCGATTATTTATAAATAAAATGCATTATTAAATAACATTCTGAAGGATTAACAGTTATTCCTGCTTTCCTAAATCAAAAACAAAACATTATATTTTAAATTAAATAAGTATTTAAGATATAATAATTATATATTTATTCAGTCTTTATTTATTTTACTAGGTAATATATTTATTGTTCAATCAGTTTCTGAAAACTAGTTTGTGACAATACTCATAATCCAACCCTAAGCTTAAGAATTCTTCCTTAACTACAATCTATTATAGTTAACAGATAATCTGAGTTGAAGTGGGATTATTAGTTTTATTAAATCCCCTACTTTACTTTTTATTAATAAAATTTAAAAACAAACAGATTCTAAAATATTGATGTACTATACTAATGTATAATAAATAAAAACATTGAGAAGATAACAGTTAGGAAGTGTAATATTGAAAATACGGAAAACATAGAAAGAAATATATTACTCACCAGTAAACAAGAAGAGAATAATCATTAATTTTCTAAAGTTCTATTACTTAAAGTGAGGAGTTATTTCAAAAAATGCTCAAAACATAAATAAGAGATTTGTTTACTTTTCAAATTAAATAAATTTAAATACTACGATAGCGTCCAAAGAACAATTAACTTAAAATTTTAGAGATTAATATAAACCATACAGAAATAGAAAATAAAACCTGTTGAGCTTCAAAGAATTAAATTGGAACAGTTGAAGCTGCCTGCGCAAAAGATTTAAATGTTTAATTAGACAATGAATTCATAAAACATACCTTCTTTTAGTTCCTCAATACATTCAAAAGTAAGTTCAAATTGGAAAGGGTTTAAAAATGAGGATGGATTATCAAGTACCAAAACATTTCCTATTTGGACTTTCGCCATGACAACCTACAACACGTATTAGAACAAATAAATATATAAACACCTATAAACGACATTATTATAGAACAACATGGCTATAAACCTTGAACTTTGGTGAAACAACCCAGCGAAAATCACTCAGGAAAGACAAAAACAGTATTGTTGATACTAAATATCACTAACAAAAAATGTGAGTATCGGTCAGTATGGGCGAACTGGAATTGGCGGCAGTTAGTTCACAAGTGAACAAATTAAAATTTATAATAATGGAAAAAAATAAAAATGAGATTAGAAATATTTTTCAATTTCAATATAAACATTTTTTTGTAAGGTATTAATAAAACTATTTCTAGAAATTATCTTTTATATAAAATCTAATGGTTGTACAGGATAAATATACAAGGCTGTGGCTGAAGTATATAAATCATCAAATTATACAAGACTAAGATTCTCCATTGACGAAAAACAAAATTTGTCATGATATTGATGAAGCTATTTTTGCTTTTAAATAATAGTAAAAATACATTTAAGAATTTTTAGTGCAAGGGAATAGAATAAAATATCTAACTGTCCCACCCAGGACTCGAACCTAGATCTCCTGCTATCCGGGCAGGTGCGTTTCCATTTACGCTAACAGGACAAGCCTGATAAGTTATTAAATTCCCTGCCCTAGTGTCGAAAGTCCAACCTCCGAGGAAATTAGTAAAATTTACGTGGGATTAAATACCACAAAAAAATAATATTTTTACATTTAAGAAGAGTAGCCCCCCCTTGAACGCCCATTTCTAAAGTGTGATTTTCCTTGATAGAATTGTATTATTGAACTTATCTTGGTTCCACTGAATCTACCAATACTTGAATTACACTACGACTTGTGACTTTAATAAGATCAGTTTTATTCCATTTAAATTTTAGTTTAGTTACTTGTAATCGACAGTTAAGTCCAGAAGGAAAAGTTTTGTAGAGTTTACAAGTGGGCTATGTTCCAAAAATCCTGTGGATAAGCTATGTTTTATAAATGCTGACAGACGGCTAAACTTTAATGTATCTGGTTGCGAAACTGGTATCCCCTTTGTGGCATCAATATGACGTAGCACACATCATTTCAACTATCTCTTTTTAGTTATCTACCATTCCCAATTGTGCACATTTTTTTCTCCTGAGCGAAGTTCGTGTATTTCTAAACGCGGAATTTAAATATGTCATAGAGACATATTCAATTTTTGTTGTTTATAGGCGCCAATTTTACTTAGGTTTCCCTATGCGGATGTTATATTTTAAAGTCTGAAATTATATCTATATAATACCATATAGATCTCTGAACAATACAGCTATATCTGAGAATCTCTCTTCTATTTTTCTCTTCGGTTTTTTCCCTCCTAAAATAAAAGTATTGAAATGGTTATTCTAGAGTTACAGGTAAACCATATGCAATTGGGAAATTTTTCATTTTTTAATCATATATGATATTTTAATTAACTTGAATTTAAAATACTTATGTACATGATCTCAATTACCTCTTAAATAGTCTTTCAATTTAGATATTGAAGTTGTTCTGGTGAAAGATTTTTTGAATTTTTTATATTTTCTTCGATTTTATCTACTTGACACCGAAAGTGATAATCACTGTGTTTGAGAGTGTGTCAACGCTCTGTAGACCACAGTCTTAAGATTGTCTCAATGAAATTTGGTGTGGAGCTTTTGAAACGAAAAGCCAAGTTCATTCAAGGCTAAGTTGAGCAAAGTCCGACCAATAAGGGATTAATCATCAGCAGTGCCAAGTTGAGTATGTTTTTTAAAGTTATTTGTTATATTTTTTTATATCAGGCATAATTAAGTTTAGAAAAGCGATTCTCAACAGGTTTTTTCTAAATGAAAGACATATTTTATTAGTTACATGGCAAAATTGAACAATTAAGAGCGGGGATTATCTGAACCTTACATTTAAAAGTTAATAGGCTAAAAATTATAATAATAATTATTATTATTATCAAATCAGTAAGTCTTAAAGCGACGATCCATAGGAACAATAAACAGAAATTTAGGTAAAATGATTAAGGATAAAAAGCCAAAGGATGCAGACAGATAGGTGAAGGTTATGACTGGGTCGAATTATTTTTCAAAATATTTATAAAGTTATTAGAATAAGTAAGAAACTTATTCTATATAGGGTCTGTGGTAAATTGGATGTATTGGTGTAGGGTTTCGGAAATAATGCGTTCATGTTCATATTGTTCAGTTGAAGTAATATTATTCACTATTTCAAATGTTTGTAAATCAACTATCATACCTTTTGTAATCCGTCTTCAATGGTTTTCGCAAACCATCTTCTGTTGGCGAGCGCTTTCGGACATTGTCCATCCTCGTGGCCGAATACATGTGTTCACTGTCACTGTCTGTATTCAACCAGTTGATCGCAGTTGAATACAGACAGTGACAGTGAACACATGTATTCGGCCACTAGGATGAATAATGTCCGAAAGCGCTCGCCAACAGAAGATGGTTTGCAGAAACCAATGAAGATGGATTACAAAAGGTATGATAGTTCTATATTCATTGGTAGTTACAATAACCATTTAGATTATTGTAAATCAAAGTCCAATATTTTCCGTCGTTCATAGCGTGCTTGGCGAGGGCAGATTTTAATTGTTTTGTGTTGGTGTCGTTCTTATGTTTGTTGATTCTACGGAAAATAGGGTTTTGGCTTTGACAAATGTATGATCTGGGGCTTTTTAGGAGAGTGTACAGAGATTTAAGTTTACCATCGGTAGAAAATAGAAAGTTTAAGACTCAGGAAAGTTTCATTGAGGGATTTCTTCATTTTTTAAAAGAAAGGTTTGAGAAAAAGAGTGGGAGCGAAAATTGTTTTGTTAGGGTGGCTTAGTTAGGAAAGGAAGTGGTATAAATTTATGATTATGTTAAATGATATTGATAATGATGTTTTTATTATATAAAAGGGGAAACCCATTAGAGAAGAGTTCGGCGTAAGTATTCTTTCTGTACTTATAGTTCGATGGAGAACTGTCAGGGTGAGGGAGAAACAGAGTGTGAAGGATGAGGAGTTGGAGTTCAGATTAAATTTCAATTGTGAATTTTAGGTGGAGGAGATTTAAGTTGAATTCAGTGAGAGTTTGGTGATTTTTTTTTTTAAGGAGGATTAAGGAGAAGGAACAGACCATAAATATGTATTCTGATGAAAATTATGTCATTAGAAGAGGAAGAAAGGCAGTATGGAGTTAGGGGTATTGTTAAGGGTATATATGATAGATATGATACATGGGGTAAATTTTTGAAGTACCGGGAGCTAGGTTGTTTCCGGAAGCCAGAACTTTGATCTGGTTATAGCTGTTACCTGGGTAGAGGAGTTAGCCATAAGTGCAGGAGGGGGTAAGGGATAATATAAGAATATTATTTAATTAACGTTTTTCCCCTTCACCCTATATCCCATCCAATCTTCCCCTTCATCCAAAATCAGTATATTCCTCCTTCCCTCCCACCACTTTCGCTAACATGATCCCTACGATATAAAAACTCATTTCGGCAAAAAACGCAATTTAAATATCTTCATTTCAATATAACAGTTCTTAACCAAGTAATATACGCAGGTTGAGAATCATTAGTAGTCTATCGCGAATATATTTTAGATTAAAGAAAACTTAATTTGACCATTGTTACCTAATATTTAAAAACAAAAATATATACAATATTTTTTTTTTTAAATATTACAATATTTTTAAAAACAGAGTTTANTTGGGTTCGAAGGTTCTGTGGAGCACTTCGAAAAGTTTCTAAATGGCACCAGATTGATTACATTTATTTTCGCAAAATAAGAACGACGAAATAATAAATAAATTGTAAATTGTTCTATGTTTTTCGGACCATTCAGTGTTTTGAATTGAGAATCATTCATATTTGCATATTGATATTTGGAAAACCACTGAAGGATTTTAATATTTAATATTTAGGATGGATTTTCCTACTATCCTATTTATGTATATGCGTTCCTCCCTCTATGTTCTATAGGGATTCTTTCTAATTATTTATTTTATAAGTAATTGTTCAAGAAAACATTTTGATAATAGCAAAATCACTGAATTAAATAGGGGTTAAACCAAAACCCGACAATTAATTAATACATTTTCTTGGAATTGAAACTAGATTTAAAATGCTGTATGTACTACTTAAACAGCAAAATTTGTAACATTGAAGTGGGGTCTATCTTAAATTCAATATTAATTAATTGTTCAAAAATATATACATTCAGCGAGATATCAAGCAGGCAGATAGGCTGAAAATTTGTCTAAAAAAATTAAAAATTATTCAGGAAATAGAAGAAAAAAATTCCGCACTGCTAAGTATGGCAAATTTTTACTTCGCCCCGCAATGGTGGTTACTGGTCAAAAGTAAAGAAAACAAGCTCAAACATATAAGTAACCGAAGACATTACTGTCATTTACTCAAACTGTTTCAAAAATCCTTTCTTGTGTTGGAGTGAATAGCTTGATTTTCTGAAGAGCAATTTGATGAGAGTATCTGTGAGATTCAACGAAGTTCTTTTGACGTCATCAACCAAGGATATTTAATAATGTTATTGGAGGTTGGTTATTCGAGTACTCTGTTGTAGAAATTAGTCCGGGTTCCGGCCAGGATCAGAAAATAAAAAAATACTCCAAAATTATTGGTTAACCATTTTATTATTACCATCGTTTCGACTTAACTTAAAAGCCACCGTCAGGGCTGAATTTGATTTATTTTTCATATTTGTATTTTAAGTTGATTTATTTTTTCATATTTGTATAGTTAAAAAAAATTTTAATTTAGATTGTTAATCTTTTTTGTCTATAACATTTCCTTTCTCTTTCTGTCTGTTCATTCCAATCTATTCTGTAAGTGAAGTAGTGTATGTTGTATTTCGGCCTGATGATGGCTTACAAGTCAAGTCGAAAAGTCAGCAATAATAAAATAATTATCCAATAATTTTGGAATATTTTATTTTTCTGATCCTGGCCGAAACCCCGACTAATTTATCCAGCAGTTATTCTGAAGGTATGATGCCTCACTCTTCGAGTCATGCTTAGCTACCTACACTTAAAAATACATTGCTGTTTTCCCCGTGTAAGATTAAATACATATCTACTCCCCATATTTCATGAAGCCTGGGGTGTCTGCTCGACCCACTCTTCTCCAGCATGACAGGTTAGCGTGCGATGTGCCTGTGCCCAGTCGGATACCGGCTTCCAGAGGGCTGGAGCCACAGGGACAGGGTGGGGGGCGAGAGTGTGACGTAAGGACGATCCTTTGAGGCCAGTCACCGGCTGCCACTCGGCCCAGACCTTACTGTCTCGTCCTGCCCACAGCTCATCTCAACCGGGACTCTCATCTGTGAGTAATCCACTGACTGCAACCCATATGAAATTTTCTTCAAAAAAATAACATTTTAAAACTAAAAACAAACCCCACTTGAGACTCTAAAGTCATTTCATAAATATTTAAAGAAGTCAGTCACGCATTAGCTACGTAAACTAATCTCATTTCTCATGTTTTATTAATATAGTATGCTAAAGGAATATTTTTTCTTAAAAATCGGGGACATTGTGTTGTAAGGATTAGTTTGTTAAGTCAAACTAGAATATGGGGATGGATTTGCTTTTGTAAAAATCTAGTAGAAAATAAAATTTAGAAAATGGCATTTTATATCTGACAGGTATAATATGTATTTGAATTTATAATTTCCATTTTAAACTAACTAAAAACATGGGAAATGTTAACAATTTTTCTCTTTTTCCTCCCCTTTCCCATTCTAAATTTCTAACAAAGTAATCTAATTATTTGGAAAAAGAAGCACAAATAGAGAATTAAAATTGTTCTGTATTTCAAAAAGGAGGTGAACCGCATTGTTCTACTAGTTCCACTTTTGAATAATTTGACTTCTTTGTAAAACTTCTTTAGAACACTAATGCAATACATTTTATATTTATTAAGTCTTATAGATATGTTAATATAAAATACAAATAATAATAACAAAGATATTACCTAAAAGGTTATTTCCACCACCAATGAATATAGAACTATCATACCTTCTATTATCCGTCTTCATTGGTTTCTGCAAACCATCCTCTGTTGGCGAGCGCTTTCGG
>KZ807396.1:352080-362302 GCA_000696205.2 Oncopeltus fasciatus
TTACTTAAAAGAGAGAAGGGAGAACCAAATTTAAAATTTTAATGTCTTCATTATTATTAGCATTTGGTCTAATTCCTTTAAAATATGATTTTTTAACATTTATATTCTATAATATAGTTATGGTAAGTACATATCCTAGAAGTAGTTACTTAGTTCTTTACTTTTAAGATGTAAAAATCAAATTCGGTATTTAGGTTTGATATTACAAGCAGTTGAATTAATTTATTCTTGGTTGAAGTAGGGTGAGGAAGAAGATAATTCCGAACAAGACCAAAAATTAAAAATATAATATCACCCTAGAAGTTATCCTTGAAAAAAAACCACATGATTTGTGAAAAATTTAATTATCCAATATTTATGTCTTATAAAATTTCTACGAAAAGTGCTTAATAAGCTAGATATTTAGGGATGTATTTGTCAAGATTGAGTGCATCCCTTTTATTTTAAATTCTAATCTCTTTCTTCCCATCGATCAAATTTAGCCGTTCACGAACCCATTTGAAGGTTTGTAAAATCAAGCTTAACTACCGAATTTAATTTCAAAACAGTCAAATATAGCTTTAAATCAAAGAGTATAAAATGAAATACATAAATATAATACAATTAAGCATTATACCTCCAAAATTCCAATTCATAAGCTGCCTGAAAAATTACAATGGTTTTGAGGATACCAGGTTTTACAGTGTCTTAGATCCTTTAACTTTAATGTATCGAAATGTCGTTCGGTGGTTCTTTAGTAACTTTTTACGGACTATGAAAGAGCTTAATAAAAAGTACATAAATGTCATTCCATACATCAACATATATATGGACATGTGTAAACCGTCCGTAGATCCTCAAAGTTTTTAAAAGTAAAGCTTCATTGTAAAATCAGACATGGTGACCTACAACTGTTTCCTTTGGCTTTTACTGATTAAATCATCCGTTTAGCAGTAAAAATCATTTGATCCGCGATTTATTTTGGATACTATGCACAGGAACGCCCCCTCACCCACAAACATGCTCGCACGTAGGCACAAAAGCTTCTATATATTTATAAAAACGTGCGCGTGTATAATTTTTGAATAGAGCAACATTACTAGCTTCTATAACTTTAAAATTAGTGATTACTTTTTTTTTATACTTCAATTTTAATAAAGTAAAGTAAACCAAGCATTAAAAAACAATCAAACATAAATAGATTTTTTTATAACTCTAACTATTTAACTTTTTTTTTTTCTTAGATGATTTTAGTTGGGGTTCGGTCAAGGTAGAACCAAAAAACACAAATTTAAAAAATGTATTTTTTAATAAAGGATTATCTGCCAACGTTTCGGCTTACATTGTAAGCCATCTTCAGGGCTGTAGAAATACAATGTCATGAGAATACAATAATAATTGAAATTCATATAATAGAGAATTGCAATAATATTATGTCATATCAAGAGTATGAATGTAGAAAGATATGTAAGAGAATATAAAAAGATTTTGAAAAACAATTTGAAAAAAAAAAAAACAATTTGAAAAACATGCAAACAACAACTTATTGACAAAAAAAAAAAGAAGAAAAAAATTGAATAACTTTAAAGCAGTAATTTACCACACCTACCTATCATGAAGATGAGAGAGAAAAAAAAACTCCTGTTCTAACTATTTAAGATCAATTTTAGCCACTTTCGTCGGTTTCGCCCCAAATATCTTCGGGCGGGTATCCACCATCCGAGTGAGTATATACTGATATACCTCTAGTTTTACAGTGTTCCACAGCTCACGGTTCTTTGTTGCTTCAGAATAAATTTCAAAGTGCATAGAGGAGCTGTATAATTTCTGGAGGGGAGGCAAGCGTCTCAGGGCTTATCAGTGGAGGTCATAAATAAACATATCACAATAAATAAGCAAATAAAGATGAATAAACATATCGATCAGTTTCTCACTCATTGATCATTATAAGTTAATATTTCACATTAATTAAAGTTGTTTAACGTTGTTTACAACAAGAGCTACATAAATTAAGCAGATTTCCTACGTTTTAATGAAAATGATCATACATAAAAGTATATGGCTTATAAACTAAGGAGAAAAATAACTGTAAAACTCAATAAGGCTGACTATGGAATGTCCAGAAGAGAATAATGGAGGGAAGAGAATTTCGTCGTCCTTCGTTGTTATATTCTTAAATATCTATCTTAATAAGCGGTTTTTGAATTTATAAAGGAATATCAGCTAATATGACAGTAAAATTTTGGAAAGTCAGATCAACGGCAGGCATAGGAGATTGTGGTGAACTGCTGTAATAGGCCCAGGGCCAAGACGTTTAAAGTCCTAGTAAAAGATGAGCCAATGGAATGTAACGGTAGGAAAGGGACAGAGCTAGGAAGAAGACAATCGGTGAGGGTAGGGTAGGTAAAAAAGACGATGTGGCGGAGGGGGCAGGGTAGTGCGAGGGGGAGGGTGAGGTGAGAGCCAGTCCAGAGAGGAAGGCCCCAGCGGGAAGGAGCTCAGCACACGCCGAACGCAGGTAACTCTTTGGGGAAAGTGGAGAGGCTTATGTCACAGACCTGTCTCTGGAGAAATCCTTCCTCTTACTCTGCTTTATATCACTTTTCGTCGTCCGAGAGTCGTCCATCATCAGTCGCGATAACTTGCGTCGAGCCCAAAGCAAGGAACCTAAAGAATGTCTGCCTTCTACACGTACTCTTTTATTTCGCTTTGTTCTGGAACATAAGATACCCCTAAGTTAATGAACCAAGCACGTTACTCAAACGTCCTTTCTCATAGATTTCAAAGAAATGAAGCTGGAAAAGTTTCTGTAGCGTAAAAATTTGAGACTTTCTTTTACCCCCTCCCAATTTTCAAAACTGTTTAATTGTGTTTATTCCAACTTTTGTTCATTATATGCATAAATATTTTACGTTTGCAAATAAATACAAAAATTATACTGGTTGAATAGGTTTTTTTATGGGCTCATATCATGCGTATTTTACTTTAAAATAATAATCAAACTCTTATCATAAATACTAATTTATGATAGTTCATTACTCTTCAAATTTACTTCAACTTGTACCCAAACTGAAGAAGTTATGAATTTTCAAATATTTGTAAAATCTCTAAGGATAAACATTATAAAAATTGCTTATAGAATTATATAAATTGTACTAGTAGATCGAATTCCAAAATTGTGCCAATGTGGTGTGATGACATTCATTTTAATTGCAGCTTTCAAATATTGGAAAAAAAAAAATTTTTTTTATTGATATCAAAAGTGTCTCAGAAATACCTAAAAATTTTCTCTAAAATAATTTCCTTAAGATACGATCTTTGCCATAATAAGATCAAATTTCATATTTTTTTTAAAAAGAAAAAGAAATAAATTTATGTTACGAACGTTTATCTCATTTCTGCAGTCTGGATGAAGTTGTGAATATCGAAAAGGATAGATATGCCTGCGATAAAATCAATATATTCCTGCTAGAATGACGATTTTAATAAGTTTCTTCAAAAGTAAGTGATCCTAAGAAATATGACCCATTGAAAATTGATGTACAAATATGTTTAAAAAATTTGTCCATTTGCACTTTAGTGCCCTCAATTTTTAGACGAAAAGCATTACATATTCCGTTTACTATTATTTTTTTAAACGTAGAAGGGCAAATTGTCAAATTTTTAGTTCACTGCGTTTTCATTTTTCTTTTAAGATAAGTATGAAAAACGTAATATGAGTTGATTGTAATTAATAATTATTTGTTAGATCATTTTAATAAAAATAGTACATTTTATGGATGGTTACAATTGTTTAAAGGAAATGTTTAAGAATATAATTGTGGAGGTTGAGTGGAACCAACTGTCAGCCCGAATAGCTAAGACATGATAACTGAACCGCAGATTTGTTTATTTATCTCCCATTCAGTTCCTCCTCAGAACCATATTGCAGTCTTAAATTCTATTGTTTACTGCATATGGCTATTTAGGCTTAAGGAAAATATATTTATAATTTTATCGTTTATCACACAAAGCAATAATTTAAATAATCTATAGCTATGAATTTGATTATCTGGCTTTACAAGAAAGAAAAAATAACCTTCTAGATATTACGAGAATCTCTTTTATGTCTTTTTGGCCTATAAACTCCCTTTTTAACTTCTTTTAAGTGCGTAATTACAGATCATTAATAGTTTAAATGGAGACAAAACTTAAAAATGTATTTGTCGTATATTAATTTTAAAATTCCTAATTTTTACAATATAATAAAACCGATGCTAAATATTCTTCATTTTAATCTTTACACAGACAGAGAAACACGCACGAACGCACAACCCCCCCCCCCGCCACACACACCCTCTCACACATATGCGTGCGCGCAATTTGCAGAAACCAGAACGAACCATATTTTATGACATCACTCATTAAGGAACAATGAAAAATAGACTATTTTCAAGTCTTTTTGTGATACTGATGTGAATAGCTTAATTTACTTTGGAGAAATATGGTAAAATGCATGATAGTAAGTTTACGGTGGAGCTACAAAAATGCTCATACGAATGTGTTTGATCCACTAGTAGATAACAAATTACTGCTCATGATAGATTCTCCATGGAATTTTTTAATTTAGCTAAATTATAATCTTGCTCTACTTTTTAAAAATTAGTTAGTGATAGTAATAATGAAATCATTATCTTATCAAATAAATGATAGGAGATAACAACTCTAAATGGAATGATTTTGAATAAAAGAAAAGTTTAAATGAGTAGTTTTAACAATTTTTAGTGCAAGGGAAACAATAAAAATCTAACTGTCCCAACCAGGACTCTAACCTGGATCTCCTGCTATACGGGCCGGTGCATGCATATTATTCTGTTCCCTACATCTGTTCCCTGCACTAAAAATTGTTGAAATTTACATGGGATTTAACACCACAAAAACAAATTTATAAAATTAAAATGAGTAGTTTCATCCTCAAGTTTAAATTGTAGTGTAATCACTCTTTGAGAGTTTAATTTATGGTTTATGGTTTATAGTATTGTACAGGCAGTGGGCGCTACTAGATGGCGGAAATAAAAGTCAAGTTCTTCGAGAAGCAGAAAGAACATTGTCGCTTACAACGTCCTACATGACAGACAATTGTGAAAGTTGAAACGTTTTCAACTCCCATCTCAGGCCTGGGGAGTTGCTCTGCCTCAAACCGTTTTCTTTCAAATATATCAAAATTTGATCTTTTTCCTTAATTATATTAATTTCCGTCGATAAGTATATTATATAATAGGGAAATAATAAAGTTCTTGCTTTAGCTTCGTGGACGATACACGCAATAGTTTTGAAAGTATAACGCCTTCAGGATCCTTTAGAGATTAAGGCTAACTAAAAAAAAAAAAAAAATAATCTAGATAGTAATTCAAGTTGCTACGGGGATGTATTAAAGGAAAAATGTAATACTCGTGTGTCCGGAGTCGTTGGAGAGAATATTCATTTTCAGTGGAGCGTTAGTCAAGAACCAGTTATGAATTTAACCATGATTAATTTAACTAGTCGCATTCATAGAAATAAGTCCGAAAGCTTACAAGCTTTGTTTATTCAGACTACAAAGGCACTAAAAAAAAAAAAAAAAAAGGTAAAATAGACGGTATTTGAGAGAAAGTTCTATATGCAGGCATCTAAAATAGGTATCACTCATTTAAATATTAAATAAAGGTTGAGTGCATTAATGAAAAATATCTGTGCAAATATGATTCGCGAAAGATTTTTATTTTTATTTTGATAGAGGAATTTAAACATTAGAAGGGGACTTACATGGGCTACAACTTTTAATTTAACACTCCTCGAGTCAAAATAAAAAAAATTTCCTTTGCGTAAAAATTGACAAGTTTCATGTAAATGTAGAAGTGTGTGTCATTGCTAAACTCTTCAGACGATCATTTCTTATGGAACTAAAGTAAATCCTTTCTTTCTGTGCTTCTCTTTGTAATGGCGTAACGGATTCCTGCTTCTGGAAACATCCTGAACTATTTGGGATTTTTTTTTTTTTTTTTTTTTTTTTTTTGTTGTTGTTGACATAAACAGAGGCTGCCATATTGCTTTGCTGATGACACAGTAGAGCGTTGTCCCTCAAGAATCATTATATTTCTTACAAGGTTTTCTTCTCTAGTGAACTGATATTTCTAGTATTTACTGTACTCTAATCTTAAACGAAACGAGATGAAAGATCATGTCTGAGGATACTTGTGACTTGATGATGGATCTCCCAGCACTAATTGAAAAGCTGCGATAAATATATTAGTCATCATAACAATTTTTAGTGCAAGGGAACAGAATAAACAATCGAACTGTCCCAGCCAGGACTCGAACCTGGATCTCCTGCTTTCCGGGCCTGTACGTTACCATTTACGCTACCAGGACAATCCTGATAAGTTATTAAATTCCCCGCTCTAGTGTCGAGAGTCTAACCTGCGAGAAAGACGAATATATCGTCTTATGCTCGGAGGAGCTGACATTGTCAAGCTGTTTAAATGACTCTCGTTATATAATTATANTAGTATTTACTGTACTCTAATCTTAAACGAAACGAGATGAAAGATCATGTCTGAGGATACTTGTGACTTGATGATGGATCTCCCAGAACTAATTGTAAAGCTGCGATAAATATATTAGTTATCATATTTTTCATTAATCAATTACATTCTACAAATTCATCTATTTATAGAGGTAACTTTCTCTCCGAATTTGATCCTATATTAGTAATAATAATATGGAAAACAGGCAAAAATTGTAAAAAGCCCTTCATGAAGAACTTGGTAAAGTAAGCTGATTTCACATCTATCTTTGAAAGTGTACAGAGACAATAGTAAACGACTTACGTGACAATAGTAAGGGGTCTTACAAGCTGAAAAAGACAATGGGGCAAAAGATGAGACTACTTAAGATGGCTGTGGTATGTCCAGAAAAATAGGGAAAACCTTCTTAGTTAAGTACTTAAATATCTACCCAAATGAGCGTTTTTATTAAAAATCGTGTACATAACATAAGTATTGAAGAATTAAATTTTTACATGTTCCAAGTCAAGGAACATTTTCGTAACACATTCTGTATATGTTCTCTCCTAGCTCTAATTATAACTAAGAGATTATTATTTTACATATTGATCTCTCTATAAAGCCCCCACTCCCCCTCGATTGATTTCAGCTTTAAGCAAATTTATAAAAAATAAGCTTAGGTAAATAATTTAAAGGGTTATTATTTCTACCACCAATGAATATAAAACTCTCATACCTTCTATTCTCCGTCTTCATTGGTTTCAACTATTGAATACGGACCGTGACAGTGAACGTATGTATTCGGCCAGAAATGGACAATGTCCGAAAGCGCTCGCCAACGGGAGATGGTGTGCAGAAACCAATGAAAACGGAGAATAGAAGGTATGAGAAAAATAAGCTTAATTACCGAATTTGGTCGAAAAATTGCGTACGCCTGAGTATGTATATAAATAAATATAAATATAGAAAATGTAACACTTGCGGCTTCGATATATGTAATAAATAAGAACAGGAGGGAGAAAGAGTGTAATAAACCCAGAAAAAGAAAAAAAGAAATTACAATGTGTAGAATTTTCGGGGAGATTTCTGTCCCTTCGTCAGTGAGGAGTGAAGGGAGACTATCACTTTTCACTCCAGTGTCTCTTCATTCGTGACTGAGGAAGGGCGAGAAATACCCGCGAAAATTCGACTCTTTGTAATTTTTTTCTTTTCTTATGTTCACTACACTATTTCTCCCACTATTTTACACATTAATTATTAAAAGAATATCCTCAATTTCATCTCCACCTTGAAAACTGCTTGCCTTACACTACCAGCACAATAATCTTGGGGAGGGGCTAGTTTTCTACCATCAGAAGGAGGTTACAGATATATAATACTTATAAATGGGAAGTCAAACATTTACTTAAAAGAGAGAATTATATTCCAAAGAAGTACGTAGTGTAGGGGTTATTACAAGCCACGTAATATCTGCCAGAACGATACGATAATGAGCGTGTTAGTGAAGTTGTTGGTTCGAAGTCTCTCATCCCTGCAGAACTGATCGCTACTTCATTCGTTAAACACTCCTAATTTCTCACTCTTATCTTCTGAGACATTATTATCACTCTTCGGAAAATCGTTGACATATGTTTTCAGAGGGAAGATTATTTAAGGAAAGCTTTACTAAATATTCTTTAAGTTCGATTATCCTTCTCGTGCAGCCGATTCGTGAATTGGTGCATTTTTAATTTTTCTTTTTTTACTTAAGATTTAAGACAGTCGTTTTAGAATGTTTTTAATAGTAAAATCAATACTCATAAAGTTCAAAACTCTTCTTGTAAAGGGAGAGAAAATAATAACCTTTTATAAGGCATACATTTATTATTATGCACAATTTATTTTTATAAAATAATCGAATTATTAATATATAAAATCTAATCCTTTATTAGCGAATGAAAATAGAATTATTACACTTAACGGCACCCAAATTGTTCGGTTTCATGCNGTAAGAAGATAGGCATCTTTATCTTTTTTGTGAAGAACGAGTTTTAAACATGTTCATTTCCACAACTTTCCAGCATTATGAACCACAGATGGCATGCAATTTAAGATATTGATATATCCATAAGTCAAACAGCGATTATTGGTAAGAGAGAGAAAAAATTGTAATATTTTTCTTTGATTGTCCGAAATTTGATTTATTCCCCTAATATTAAACCAACAACTGTTTGTTTTCCAAGGTATATCGATTTCCTATCATCAAACAAACAAATATATTGGAAATTTGTTAAAATTTCAGAATATCTCTTTACGATTTGGCCGTATATAAGATATAACCCAAACATGGCTTCTCTAGAATTCTTCGAACGGCAACCGGCTTACTTTATTAACCTGAGATGTTTCTGGGCATTTTTGTCGAAAATTGTATCAACATAATTAAGTTATAAAGAAACAGTTGCTACTTTTACTTGAACGAAACAGGGAAGCCAAAACCACATATCCTTCCTGGAGTCAGTTAAAAAAAACTTAACGGTGTCATTCCGTTCTTTTTTAAAAGTTTTATTTTCTATAAGTTTATTTATAGCTGAAATCTATCGAGGGGTAGTTGGGGCTTTATAGAGAGATCAATATGTAAAATAATAATCTCTTAGTAAAATATATGCAGTATGTGTTACGAAAATGTTTCTTATACTTGGAAGAATTTGTAAAAATTTAATTCTTTAAATTATGTTATGTACACGATTTTTACGAAAAACACTCATTTGGGTAGATATTTAAGTAGTTAACTAAGAAGGTTTTACTTTTCTAGACATACCAAAGCCAACTTAAGTAGTCTCATCGTTTGCCCACATTTTCTTCTTCAGCTAATGCTGATTTTTTAAAACAGTGTCTGGTTTCCGTAAGTTTTTCCTGTACAACCCTATACTAACTTTTCCCCATTCTTTCCCTTGAATTTCTGTTATAAATGTAATCAACTTTTTTTTTCTTTTTTTTTTCTTGAAATACACTAATCAGTAAACAATCAGTTTTTTTTTTTAGCATAGTGAATAAGTTATTTATTATTTATTTGTTAAATAGTCTTTGAACTATCTTTCCAAAATCTTTTAAATATATATTTTCTTGAGGGGGGAGGGGGATAGGCTATTGAAGACTAAGGGTTGCGTCCACCACTTCGACTTGACCTATATGATTCAAGTTGATCGCCATTGGTATTCATGGGGGCGCTTGGATATCCTACATCTCCCCCCTCGGTCTCACGGGACGGTACTTGAGTAACACCAGGACTCGGCCTTGGCGGCTACAGAACACTACATCATACAGTCCTTATGTATTTGTATTATTATGACTTATCTCAAGTATATACATAAACACTGTTATTCTCATTGCTTTTTCTTATTTTAAACATGAGGACCTATCAATTTTTTTTGCCTCAAGATTTAGGTATTTTGAGAATTTCGAAGGTCTTTAGCTGTTGTAGCATATCTTTTGAAATTTCCATCGATTTCCAAAAGACACTAAAATAACGGACGTAAAAGTATATATATATATATTAAACTTTTATCTATAAATGCCTGTTCATCCTTTTCTGGCACTGCTTTGAAGGCTGCACTTTAAAAATATTGAACGAAAGTAGTTGGTTAATAACCAAAGTTTAAGAAATAGGAGGCAGAGATTACCGTTTCTTCATTTTTAACGAATTCTGAAGGGTGAAAACTATTGAGATTCTTCTCAAAGCA
>KZ807396.1:414666-425026 GCA_000696205.2 Oncopeltus fasciatus
ATCACAGGTATAAATGCATACATACATGTATCATATGTCCGGAGAAATTTGAGTATTTCTGGTTTTTTGCAAGGTTCGTAGAAGATTTTATAAATATTATTTTTGTTGTGATATTCAATCCCACGTAAATTTTAACAATTTTCTGTGCAAGGGAACAGAATAAAAAATCTAACTGTCCCAGCCAGGACTGGACTTTATTCTGTTCCCTAGCACTAAAAATTGTTAAAATTTACGTGGGATAATATACCACACAAAAAAATTTATTCTATTAAAATGTTTTCCAATTTAATTTTTAAAGCTAATGCCTAAAATATTTTTGTTTTAGCTATGGCCTCCTTGGACCTAGTGGCTGTGGTAAGACAACACTTCTCAATTGTATAGTTGGCAGAGTAGAACTGGATGCTGGCTCTATAACAACCAAAGCAAAGTACAAAGCAGACATTGGCTACATGCCGCAGGTAAAGTTTAAAGCTATTAATTGAATTTCATCCCCTTTAATTAAAAAAAAAAAAACTGTTCCTCAACAGGACATACAGGGAAATACATGTTAAGGGTTTGTTTATATTCCACCTACAGCACATTAGAGAAGGCGTTTAATTTGTGGTCAGTACAAGCAAGGCGCATTCAATAAAGAATGGTACCTAATTAGGATTGTGGTTTCCCAAGGAGGACATCAGGAATACTCTGGGACATTATAAACAGAAGCAAAGGTAGAAGAAAAAAAATAAAACTCTGTAAGGCACTGAACTATAACCCCCTTGACTCAGTACCTTAGGCCACCGTGCCCCTTACTTTAATTATTAATGTTATTACAAAAAATGTTTTATTACAATAATAATTTATTTTATTTTATGGAACATATATTTTATAAGATTTAAAAAGAAAAAGACATTGATGGAATATATATAGGAATATACTTCAGAGTGCAATTTCAAGTGCTAGTCATGTCCTTTTATTGATTAATAGAGAAATTAAATTCGGTATTTAGACTGTTTATTGTTTCATGAATTGATGTTTGTTTTAAGTCAGACGAGGGTGAGCGGCAGTAAATTTTTTGAGGGGCCGAAATATATAATATTGATGTCTTCGTTTTTATTTCAGTAATAAAATAATTCTGAAAAACAGTAGTTGTAAAATTTAATTTTCTAAAGTCTATGTTCAAATAATATAGGAAGAATAGCGGTTTGTAAGGAAGATAATTANGTACATAACCTACGTATAGCTACTTAAAAATATATTAAGCTCAAATGGTTTACATTAAAATATTTAATATAACTTATTTAATTAAAACTACACTAAACCTTATAAATAAGGATAATTCATATATCTATAATTATCATATAAAGTTTAGTAATACTATAAATAATTATAGTACTGGAGTCAATTCTCAGGATAACTATAACAAATAATTTTCAGGATGTGGCCTTATACGGCATACTCAGCATTGAAGAAACATTCTTGTATTACGGTCGTCTCTTTGGAATGGACTACGAACACATTGCCAAGAGAACTGGTCAACTAGTCAAACTTTTAGATCTTCCATCTGAGAAAACATTGGTAGAAAAACTCAGGTAAAAATTTCATATAAATAATCTAAAAGGTTATTTCTACCACCAATGAATATAGAACTCTCATACCTTCTATTCACCGTCTTCATTGGTTTCTGCAAAGCATCTTCTGTTGGCGAGCGCTTTCGGACATTGTCCATCTTCTGACAGTGACAGTGAACGCATGTATTCGGCCAGAAGATGGACAATGTCCGAAAGCGCTCGCCAACAGAAGATGCTTTGCAGAAACCAATGAAGACGAAGAATAGAAGGTATGAAAGATTTCATACTTTGAACCATTCAGTTTGTGAATTGTAAATATTGTAAAATAATAAATATTTTCCCCAGACAAATCGAAAGTTTAAAGTTTTTGCTTCTTACCTCACGAAACATATAACACGTCAAGGGCGTAATAATCTAAGTGTTAATCGCCCCTAAACCCTATCCTACCTACCTATAACACGTCAATTTCGTGCTCTTTTACTTAAAGTTAAATAAAGGCTCAGAGACTTTAAATTGTCTTCGTACTAATTAGAAACTAGCTTATTCTTACAAATAACATTTTTGTCTTAATTTTATTTAATGCTTCAATTTTCCTGTGGATATATTATTGTGATTCATAAATCTGCAACTGATTTATAAATATTGGCTGTAAAACGACACTGCAGCTTTCTGGCTGAGAATAGTTCACGTAGAATTTTTTCCCCCGACTAAATAAAATATATCTTTGTGAATTCTATTCGATGAATGCTTACACAAAGAGCCGATAACACTTAAGTTAAGCTTACAGCTGGCTGTCCAAGTGGAGAATCGATTTAGGTAGAACACATTTTCCTAATTTGCAAAGCATATTTTTCTACCTTATTACAATTGGTCTTACCATTTTCTAATGGCGGTTTAGATTAAACATAATTTTCATCCACTGTTACATTTTGGGAATCAAACGTCCAGTCGTGGTGGTTGGGATTTTGTTTTACATTTATTTTAAGATAGGACTCAGTCTTCATTGAGTTGTAAATACTATGAAAACCTATTCATTAATTGTTAAAGAATATTCTTGTTTATTTTTTTTTCTATTATAGCTAAAATTTCTAACATTTTAAAATTGAAAACCTGTAAGTTTCAAGTTGAAATCTCCTTAACGGAACTCTGTTCTTAATCTCATTTTCTAAAATAAATTTTTTTTATGATAGTGAAATCATACTTTTATTTCAGATTAAATTAAACTATTTACTAATTATATAAACTAGACTATTTCAACATTATCAGACATATAGATAGTATGTCAATAAGGTGTTTTTAATATTTAAGAGTTTAGTTATTCTTAAATGATGAATAAAATAAATTTTACTATGATATTGTAATTATTTGGAGAGTGGAGGTATTTCTAAATAGGTGATAGAACAAACTTCGTTCCTCCACACAATATACTATTTATTAATCATGAACCCATGAGCTATGCGCACTGAGAAATACATATGTTCTGCCCATCACGAAGTAAGCCGCCAACGAGGTGTACAGGACATGTTTATCTCAGTGCGGTGAGCTCTAATGATGAGATCATAAGCCATGAAAGCGCTGAGCTATAATCAATAAAAACTATATTGCGCTGGGAAATGAATTTCGTTTCAGTACCTGTTTAAAAGGAATCCTCTCTTTCTTTCTGAATAATTCATATGATTATTCCTTTTGTGAAGTATATAAATTTGGTCTGTTTTCAGTGGCGGACAGCAGAGAAGAGTGTCCTTCGCCGTTGCGTTAATTCACGATCCTCAACTTCTCATTTTGGACGAGCCAACAGTCGGCTTGGACCCTCTGCTCAGTCAAAAGTAAGCCTCGTATAGTGTTAGATTCGGAAAGCACAGAACTTATATAATTAGCAATGTATAGATAAATAAAAAACTATTAGGAAACCATTATTCTCTTAAACAAAGTAACATTGTTTATCGTTTTTCTCTAGCATATGGGAGCATCTGCTGAAACTGGTAGCCGGTAGCAAGAAGACCATCATCATCACCACACACTATATCGAAGAAGCGAAACAAGCACATTTTGTGAGTGACGCTTTTGTAGTATAATTGGCTAATTTTAACAAGAATGTAAAGTTTCATCCCACTTAAATCCTCTTAATACTATCACCTACTACCTTCTTTACATATCCCGAAATAGGTCTATTCAAAAAAGTGTTAAATTTAACAGTATATGCTCTAGCGTCTATGATTTTAAAAGCAAAGAAACCAAATTCTGTATTTGAGCTTTTTTTCTTCAAATCATTGGATGAGTTCATTAATGGCTGAAATGGGGAGGGGGAGTTTAGGGATGGACCAAAATTTGAAATTGTATTGTTTTCGTTATTATTTGCTTTAAAAAAAAAATTGGATATAAAAACATTTATGAAAAATTTAATTTTGATTATGTACTATAATAATTTTTATTTGAACTTTTCTGCATTATTGAGTCACTGCGAATTATGGCTGAAATCGATCGAGAGGGGGTTAGCGGAAGATCAGAATTTAAAATCTTAATTCTTCATTATTAATGTTATTACAAAAAATGTTTTATTACAATAATAATTTATTTTATTTTATGGAACATATATTTTATAAGATTTAAAAAGAAAAAGACATTGATGGAATATATATAGGAATATACTTCAGAGCGTAATTTCAAGTGCTAGTCATGTCCTTTTATTGATTAATAGAGAAATTAAATTCGGTATTTAGACTGTTTATTGTTTCATGAATTGATGTTTGTTTTAAGTCAGACGAGGGTGAGCGGCAGTAAATTTTTTGAGGGGCCGAAATATATAATATTGATGTCTTCGTTTTTATTTCAGTAATAAAATAATTCTGAAAAACAGTAGTTGTAAAATTTAATTTTCTAAAGTCTATGTTCAAATAATATAGGAAGAATAGCGGTTTGTAAGGAAGATAATTACGAATATATCTAGATGGCTTTGTACTTTCTCTACTCTTTCTTCTCGGCCAGTCTAAGAGGTCATTCTTTCACACTTCTGATTCTTGTTACCTACAGGATTAAATTCAACAATTTTTCTTTTTCAAGTTCATATTTAATGACACATGGAAAATCTGTTCAGTTCATATTCATCCTTAAACCTACCCAATTTTGTTTGTTGCCATTCAACCCACTTGCTTTCCAATTTAGATATCCAAGTCATCTTGGTCTAACCCAAGGAGATGAGCAATTTCCAACTAAACTGACTTAAGTGGTGCCCGTTGACTAAAAATTATTATGCACGACAAAGTATTTATATAATTAAAGCTGTATAAATGCTAAAATCATTTAAAATATAAAAGTTAAATAAGGAAGAGAGAATAGGTAAATGAGAAAAATATTCATCAGAGATTAGCTTACGCAGCATGGATTTAGCCAGGTCCCGACGTTCAGGACTTTCACTCGTCTGTAATTTTCATGACCTATAGGCACTCTGGACAGATCTGTGAAGCGAAGGTCAGAACTATGTCGAGAGGTAGGAAACTGTGAACTGCCAAGATTCGCAATTTGCTTTAAAATGAATACAAATAGTCATGGAAAAACCGAGTTGGAGTTTTAATATGAGCATATGGTTTTTAAAAAGAGCGAGGGGGGTGGGGGGCTTTTACCGATAAATAAATAAATCCTGACCCATGGATGTTTAGAGTGAGATGTCAACTTGTAGATAGCATCTCACTTCATGGCCCTAAGTGGTTGAAATAACACTTATTAAAAAAAACTGGTCCTTGGTCCCATTCGAAATAATACATAGTTTATATCACTATAACCACTAATCACTTAATATTGTGGACATGTTGTGTCTTACTGTAACAGTTACATATTCATAATGGTGCTTAACAGAAATACTCTCCAATGTAAAGGTATGCGAAAGGGAACTGTCCTTCCACTACTATTTCTTCCCGCCCTATTTATTCGAAAACTCAAACCACTCACCTTACCCCAGTCCTTGATAAACACCTCATTTAGGGTACCCCCACCCACAAATGACTTTTATTGAGGTTGGCGGACAAACGTTCAAAATTGTTCCTCTTAGGCAAACGACTAATAAATATAATTATACTGAAACCTACTTATAATTAAGTCATAGAAGCTGAAGAAAGCTACATCCTCTAATGAGTCCCAGCTCTAGAATGCAAGATCCTAAATGCTAAAAATGCTCCATGCCATCATCTGTATTTCTAATCTCACTTTACATACAGAGTTTGACATCCCTTTTATTTCACCCCTAGCAAAGAATCGTTACCTAAACTTTCACTCTCACCTTCCCGGACAACTTTTAATAGGCTTTCAACTCTAGGGTCATTGATGTCTTGCAAATAACCGGAATAGGAATAGAAGACCCAGGAACAAGTGGAGGCGCTATGTGAGAGCCAAATGGTCGCATGGAAGGGGGGGGGGGTTATCTAGATCTAAATATAAAGCGTTCTCAAGCCCGCACTTTAAATTAAAATCCGAGAGCTCATGGTGAGGATCTGCATACATGTGCCACCATCCTGATTACTAGAAATGGCTCTGACCACTCAGGTCCCATCATCCTCGACTCAAACCTCTCTAGTCTAGAACTCTTTTGCAAAAGTCCATTATGTATTTCTTATGTAGACACTTATTTACAGTGCAATGAAGTGTTTATTATTATTTTTCTCAACCCAATGAGGTTTTGCCAATGGGCTTTTACCTTGCTGTCAGCATTAAACTACTGTCAGTTAAAATAATATAATACATTTTATTGGTATATTTTCATTAATGATTAATATATATATATTATACACACACCCACACACACAAATAGAAATCATTTACCTCTTTTTATATGTTGACTGGATGGACAGTAGGTAATCTTAGGGGGTTTAGGCATTAGAAAAAATGTATGTATGTGCGTGCACGCATTTGTATGTGAGCAGATTTTTGTTTTATCTTATTCTAATTTTTGATTTGTACTCTAGGTCGGTTTGATGAGAGGTGGTGTTCTGCTTTGTGAGGAATCACCTCAGCAACTCATGATCACACATAACTGTGATAACTTAGAGCAAGCATTTCTTCAGCTTAGCCATAAGCAGCACAATGCTTACAATGGAGAAGATGAAGCTGTAAGTAATTTCTTATTGAATATGATTTTTTCTATTTAAAGTATTATGAGTTCATTGGTATTGGCCCTTTCTTCTTATACTATTGTGACTTACTTCCAATTAGATCAACATAAAAAGTAATTTATTATATTAACATTCTATAGCAACATAGTAATGCTATTAGTGTTATATATGTCAGGATCTTGTATTGTGCAATGAAAGTGTATAAAGTTATTTGGAAATAAATGCATCGGTTAATCAGAACATTAAAATTTCAAGTTTAATCTGAACAGGGACTTTGTTAAACCTTTTATTATATCGAACATGATAAAATTCCCAATACTCCCAAGACTTTGAAAGTCATTTTGATTAATGTACTATCCTTCAAAAGTATTATTATTTTTTTTTTTTTTTTTTGCAGGCCATAACTGACTATCCTGATAAAATTATTGAGAAACCAAAACCACACCTAAAGGGGGAAGGACTTTTTCTTTGGTCCAGATTTATGGCCCAGTTAATAAAAAATTGGTTCTTTATGTGGAGAAATAAGGCGTAAGTTTTTAGTATGTTCACCTTAAACTATTTATTTCGATGACATAGCATCTTTAAAACCTATCTCTTCTCAGGCAAAAAGTTGAAGACATTTCATTGTACACCAAAATGAAATTTTTCAAACTTTTCTCACATTCTAAAATAGCTTGATGCAATGTTTTAATAACATAATTTTCCTCAAATTTATTTAATAAAGCTATTAAATTCTTTTAAAAAATATTCCAGGCTTTTAAAGTTTAGATTTAAACTTCTTAAACACATAACTGTTCAAGTAATCATGTATTCTAAATTTTGTCTATCTTTTAAAACCATAATTTCTAAACCTGGTCTCACTGAATTAGTGAGCTCTTGGTTTGAAATTTCGAATTTATTGAAGACAAAAAAACAAAATAATCAATTTATTTAAACTAGAAAATTAAGTTTTTCCTGACCATTTGTTTCAGTTTTATTACTTCAAATGACTTTTTTTTCCCCATTTTATTTCAGAATGATGGTATTTCTTCTTGGTCTCCCGCTTGTCCAATGCACATTTTATAATCTAGCAATAGGACATGACCCAGAAGGGCTGAACATAGCTGTTGTAAATGAGGAACTTCCACATGGATTGCAGGAATGTAATTTATATTCAAGATTTGGTTGTAACTTGGGAATCCCTCTGAGTTGCAGATATATTGACAAATTAAAAAACAGAACATTAAATATGGTATGTTTGTTTACTTAGTTTCAATATGTCCAGTTCTATAATTTTTATTGTTTTTAGCTATAGAAACATTACATGTAAATATAAAATAACAATACAAACCAAGTGTTTCATTTTTATATACCATATACCAATTAAAACAGCTTAAAATCAAGCTGTTTGTCAAATAAATCTAGTATTTCAAAACTTCTGTTGGATTAAAATATGTTATGTATTTCTAGTGCTCAGAAATTTCAAAAGAAAGAAACCAAATTTGATTTATTAGCTTCATTTCATAAATATTTTATGTTTAAGAATGTTAATGACTGAAGGAGAGGGGGAGTTAGTGAGGGTCCAAATTGAAAAATTGGGAATATCTTTGTTATTTTAATGAAAAAAATAAATGAAGTGAAATAGAGAGATCGACCGTTCTAGTGGCAGTAAGAATTCACCTAGAACTCAAAACAAGGGGAATTAGAATACAACAGTAGATTAATTTATACAAATGGGACCAATTAGTTTTAATAGTTAAATATAGACACAAAAGTGTTCATAATTTTTTGTATAAAAAGTCCATATAATTTTAAATATAGCATTGATGAGCAATAATGAACACTATTGAGTCATTTCAGCTACTAAATTTTTTCTCCTCATTTTGCCCCTATGATAGATCATCCCACAATACCCCCAAGCTTGAGTTGATAACTTTTATTATTACAGCTTCCAGAATATTTAATTTATTTCTATGAAACTCTACATACTAATTTTCAATGATGCAAATATTTTAGAATTATTTATTAATTTGATTATTAGGAGTGGGCGTACACTTGAAACCTGCCATTGGAAAATAATACTTTATCAAACAACAATATTTGAATAGAATAAAATTTGATATGTAACATTAAAATATATTAACACTTATCTGATGAATTAAAATATGTTCTACAAACCAGCAAAAGTGTAGGGGGAAAAGAGTTTTACCAGAAATCAAAATTTCATTTGAATGAGAATTAAATTTAATTTATTTGTGTGGAATGAAATTCTCTAAATACTATCAAAATGATTTTTGATCATTAAAAATATGTTATTTTAATCAGCAAAAATTATACCCTTAGTATCTAGGGTCAATACAATAAATAAGTGCTGTGTTAAGATTTTTTATTAAGCTTTAGCTGCCAGCTATATTTTGAATTAAACAAAAATAGCCCAAAATAATATTTGAGCTTAATTTTAAATTATGACAATATGAAAATCATGAAATTTCTTATATCAGAAATATATATCATTAATATCAATTTTTTTTTTTTTTTTTTAGATGGAGTACAACACACTGGATTTTGGACGATCAGCAGTTACAAAACATAAAGCATGGGGGCTTATTTATTTTTCACCAAATTATACTAGTGCTCTCACTGAGAGGATAAACTTGACCACTACCGAGCCTTCAGACTCCATTGATTTAGCTGTAGAAAGCAGTCAACTAAATGTATGGATGGACATGTCAAGTAAGTCCTCAGAATTTGGGAAACAACACATATTGATTTTTAATGGGGAAATTAGATAACTTAAGAGTTATTATGATTACTTAAGAAAGAACAAATCAACTAAGAATTAGTAAAGCATAAAAATATCACGTATTTTTTACTACTTTTAAAAATGTGTACCTTAAACATACTGTAGATTTAATTAAAATAAATTATTCTAAGATGATTTTAGTTGGGGTTCGGTCAAGGTAGATCCAAAACACAAATTTAAAAAATGTATTTTTTAATAAAGGATTATCTGCCAACGTTTCGGCTTACATTGTAAGCCATCTTCAGGGCTGAAAAAAATCATCTTAGAATAATATCTATGGTCAACAAACTCTCCTTTTGAAAATAAATTATTATTTCTTTGTATAGAGCAGTGGAGTTAAATTAGTCTGTATGCATTATAGCAATTTTATAATTTTAAAAATAAGGAAACCAAATTCAGTAAATAGGCTTCAATTTGCAAACTATTGAATAAGTTCATTAATGGCTGAAATTGATCAGCAGGGAAAGAGGTTTTAGAGGTTGACCAATATTTAAAATCATAATATCTTCATTATTATGACCATCAAAAAAAAAATAAATAAAAAAAAGCATAATAAAATAGGTCTAAGATGATAATTTACATTTATTTCAGCAATTTTTTTTGTAATAAAATAATTAAGAAAATATTTAAGAAGCCAATTTTGAGTGTTGGCAGGTCCTCTAATTTTCAGAATTAAGTGACTGAATTTGATATTTGGACTTTTCATTGCAAGCTCTTGAAGGAATTAATTTTTTTTTTCCATATGAAAGGGAGGGAAGTATAGTAGAAGACCAAAGTTTATAATATAAAATATATTAATGAAATCTTGGTTTTTGTTACCTATTTTTGAAATAAAAAAAGTTTGTTAATGTAGAATATCTATTAATATCTAGTTTTCTTATGTTAAAGCTCTATAACATTTCCTCCTCCCCCCGCCACAAAAAAAA
>KZ807396.1:432793-458528 GCA_000696205.2 Oncopeltus fasciatus
ATTATTTAGAAATAAATAAATTAAAATTAAAATTTTACATTTTTAAAACAACAACGACAACAAATTTACATGGTTCAACATATATTTTATTGTGAATTGTTAGGAAGAACAACAAATATACATTTGAAAATAGCACAGCTAATAAAGGTTTAATTATGTCATTGTGATGAAATCAATTAAGAGTAGATTATAAGCTCCAGATGCACTAAGGTTTTCCACTTACTAAAGCTTTCCCTGAATAATGCAATAATGGTTACTAACAGTACATAATTTTCATCATTTCAGAGCAAGTTTACAGGTTTATGGATAATATTGAAAGTTCATTTTGTCACATTTAATGAACATGTTGGAAAGTTTAATATAAAGATGAAATTGGATTACCATTGTAGCATATTTTTCACTTTCAATTTATCTAATTAGATTATTGGAGAAAAGATTTATAGAAGTGATCACCTTATTCTGGACACTAAAAATGAATTTACAAACAAATAAAAAACATGTTTTTATGAATATTATCCTATTTTAAATATCTAATGAATACAATATACAATGAAATTGGGAAGACATTTCTTCAATAAGGACACAGCCTTGCCATCTTTTTCCCAAAAAAGGAACATTCCTCTGTCCCTCTTCTTGAAGAAATTCAAAACATAAACATTTCAGTTGAGACACTCAATGATGTTCTATGAACCAAAAAATTCCATTTTAATTTTCACTTTTGATAAATGTCCAATTAATAATCTAGCCTAAAATTTTATTGTTAAATTAATAGTTATCTTCTAATTACACTGGGAATAATAAGCACCTTTGATTTAATGATCTCTAGTTTGAATGTTTGTTTTTATTTTCTTATTTTTACAGGTATGCTGTGGCCACAAGAAGGTATGCATACTCTTCTCAAGTCTATCAGCTGGCTTTTGCCTACCTCTCTTCCAACAGAAGCAATGAGAGCACTCACAGCAAGGGGCTGGGGGATAGAACACCCAGCAGTCTATAAAGGTTTCATCTCTTCCTTTTTGTGGATCCTCATGTTTTGTCTCCTCACAAGACTTGTGATAAAGGCTAGAAAAGGCCTGAGAGCTAAGTGAAGGGCTTTCTAATAGAAATGTAGGTTCTGTTCTCTCTCTTGAGATCTGTGTTCATACTGAGGTCATGCTTGCCAGAGTTTGTGATGATTAGGAAATGAAGAAATATAAATGAAGTTTGCTATGCAATACATAGTGGCTACATTTGCATTTTATGGCCAAATTGAGTTACAATTTACACTATACTTTACGCTACCCAGTGTTGGAGTGTGGTGGTTTATTTAGAGGGGAGGAAATAAATTATTATAAATTAATTTCTTCAATAGAAGAGAAAATTAATGTATTGTATATGTCTCTTATTATTTTATTGTGACCATAATAATTTAAATTACTATTGTAAATGGAGAAGTTTAGTTAAAGGTCTCTACATTTTCTCAAATTCAACTGATCAACATCAGGTTCAACATTCAATTTTACAAATTGAAAATTATCTGTAAAATGTATAAAATTTCATATTTTACTGTAACATACAATGTTTCCACTAAGCTGGATATAAGCAGTAGCCTGTTCTGCCAGTACAACCTCTCATAGCTAATTTTGAAAGGAAAAAAAAAATACTAAAGATCAAAAGAAATATTACTCAAATATGACTTTGATAGTTATGAATGACTGGATAAATGATAGTGTGGTAAACATTATAAATTACTAAACAATATTCTCTTTATTTAATTCTTTCTCTCTTATTATTATTGCTCAAAATGAGAAGAGAAAATTTTTTTTTATCATTTGAAAAGTATCCCTGAAAAAGTAATTTATGGGTTGTTTTACATGTAGATAACTTCATATTTCTGATTTGCATTCTGTTTCATAAAACAGTAAATTGTTCAAAGCTTACTCTGTAATAGTTGTAAACCGCTAAGTATTGTGATGAAAAAAGCAAAATTAATTGATAGGACCTTAAAAATTAAAGGTACAATTAAATTAATATTCATGACTAATATATTTATGGCTTAGTAAAAATTTTGTCTATTGTGAGCTAGCTTTTATTGTAACTTTTGTAGGACTTTTTGGGAAATTAATAAAAAATGATAAATTTCAGACAGTACTGAAAAATGTTCTTACAGGTTTTCTCTTAGTTTCATTTAGTTTTAGTTTTTTGCATCTATTTTTACTTCTGTTCTTAAATACAAACAACAAAAAAAGTTGAGTTGGTTAATGAGCAACGTAGATGTTTGACTTAAAGGTTTACCTAAAAAAAAAAAAAATTTCTTCAATGTTGATGACATAATATTCAGTTTATTTTGAATCAGCCAAATTTTGTTTAATGATAAAATACAATTTTTTATAGCTTTAATGATTAAAAGGTTGACAAGCCATAAAAAAAAACAATTTTTTGTTACTAAATTGAATTAGTAGTGGTGTGGATTTTTTCTTAACTCCTAAATTTATTTTAAATTAAAGCTCTAGGAGTTGAAATAACATGTTATAACACGTTGACTGCCAACTATGAGATAGCTCTTAGATTGCGGTCTTTTTAAGGACGCCAACTACGAATTATCTCATACTGTGTTCACTTGCCATTACTGTGCAGCCACGATAAAACTGCAAATATATCAGTGCTAATATTGATAGATGGCTTCCGAGAAAATAACAAAAATCAATGCTGGCATGTATATTGATCGATTGGAGTGCAGGTTTGACTTTTTGATCTCAAGTTTGATTAAAAATCACTTTTTTGTTATAGTAGTCAAAATATTTAAATTATCACACTGAAAAACAACACATTAAATTAAAACAACACTCAAAATATTATTTAGCAAAATCAAAGTATTGGGAGTGGTTGTAACCCGAAACATTAAATTTCAATAAAAAGCTTCATAAAATATAATGGTTATTTAAATGGAATATAATTTGACTGATAGGATTTAAATAATGATTCCAAAATATATTTTATTAATTGTTAATCCTAATCATTGCCATTAAAATGAATAATTATGGTTTAACTAATTATTCACAAAAATAAAAATTGAATTATTTGATTTACTTGAACTTCTATTTTCATGTATAAATATTAAATATTTATGTCAAGAGAGGAATTAATCAATTTTTACAGCTTGATTAACTTTTTTCCTTTTTCTTTTCTTGCCCTAATAGTTTTTTTTTTTTTTCCATTTAGTTACCTCATCAGTTTTCAAAATGATTTTTTTCTCTCAAAAACTTGAGTAGGGCACCAAATTGGTTGGATAAGAATAAGCATTTCTATTTATTTATATGAATTGGTATGAAAAAGGTTCAGCATTTTAGCCCTTTAGTAAATGTTTTTATGTGAACATTAGGAAACTGTTAACTATAAGGAACAAACATAAATTATAATAATTAAAATTAAAATTATTTAAATGTCCAAATCATGTAAGTTTTCTTAGGGAAAATATAAGTGCTGTTAATGAGGCAAACTGCCTTCAATGCTTTACAATCCAAAAATTTGCTGAAAAAAACAAAGATTTTTCACAACTAATACATTAAAATGGATCTCAGATTGCAAACATATTTATCCATCTATAAAGAATATGAACATGGTCAACAATTTTGTAAATGTGTAAAAATTTATGTTTGGATAATTGTATTGTTATTTATTATTTAATGTTGTATAAACTTTCAAGAAGTCTTTCCTGAAACAATTTTTAATTTCACTATCTGCATTTGCACTTTATTTTACTCAGTTCAGGATATTTTTAGCTTGTGGTTTCATCTTATTAATAAAAGAACAAAAATTTCACCTGTTTGTACACCTCCAAAATTTCTTAAATTTATAATAATTATTAGTTAGATAATTAAAATGAACTAGGATCAGTTCTCTTAACTGTAACAAATATGACTTAGAAACCTTTTATTTGAAGAAGAATAAAAATAAGAAAGACATTTTCTTTTCTTTCTGCTTCTAGATGAATATTCTGTTTAGTTTAAAACTTTTTATTTCATTATTTTCTAAATTATTATCTATTGAAACCAATTTTTTTTTGTAACCAAACCCTAAACATTGGTACTTCACATTTATAGACATTTGTCAGTAGACATTCGAAAAAAAAAAAAAAAATTCCCCAAACTGCCATACGAGTTACTTATGAGTAAGTAATTTGAATGATGCATTAATGCCAGAAGTACCAAAATGAAATTTTATAGTACCTTATAGCTTTCATTTTTAAAATAATATTTTACATCCAATAAAAAATAAATACTCATATTTTAGACATTGTATGCTTTAAAAAAATTTTTTTTTTTAATTAAAGTTCTAGTTTAGGAGTTATTAAATTTCAAAGTTCTAAATCTATATGTTTGGTACAAAATAGCTCTAAAACTGTCTCTAATAGGAAAATATTAAACAAGGTAATTGCTAAGAATTATGATCCATATGAAGAAATATAAATTATATTCCACCTAATTGGAATGCCTAGCAGGTATGTGAATTAAACTATAAGTCAAAAATATATGTGAATTTATATTATAACTGTCTTGGAGTTTCAATGAAAAGAGNGTTCTTCATGGTTCTTGAGAACATATAATTATTTCCCAGACACCATAACTAAGAATTAATAATTCTATCCTTCTTGTAATGCAATGAAATTGTTTGTAAATAAAATTTTCTACTAGAAAATTCAGTTTTATTTTATTTGTTAATATAGAAAAAAGAGAAAATGAGGATAAATTATGATGCTGATGCTATTATTCATTTCAAGATACCAATATGAATATTTTATTGTAAAAATTATGAATGTTATTGTTAGGATTATACATTTCTTTTATAGGAAAATCAGCTCAATCCAAATAATACTCTAAAGAGAAATCACATGGTTCTTCATAATCAAGAATTCTTTGGATACACTAAATCAGACGGTATAAATTTTATTTTTACGGCAATAATTAAGTTATAACCTTAAAGGAGAAAAATTTGTAGCAACATTTTTCTTTTTTAGAGTGGTGGCTTGGACATGTGATTAATTATGATTTAGGATTCTTCTGATGAGGAATCCAACGAGTTGTCACTAAACCCAAAGCTCAACAGTATCACTAATTTTTTCATACTCATATATGTAGCTGTTCTATTGATACTCTAAATATATTCACTGCACAAAATAATGAAATACAGACAAATTGGGATGGTTTAGTCAAGAGAATTTTTGAAAAACTTCTAAAAATTGTAGATTGAGTTAATAATACTTTGAAGGAAGATAACAATGGGATGGGAGTGAAGAAAGCAGCCAGCCGATTCTGAAAGACTTGTTTTTCTTCAATAAAGACTGTACCATAAAGTAATTACTGAACCGTAATTTGCAGAGCCTAAGCAGATCAAAAAAATCCACTACTGGATTCATGAGACATTTTGAAAAACTATTAAAAAATATGGTGTCCACATTATGTTTTATTAAAATATATGGCCTTCCACTAAAACTTTCTAAATCTATCTGATGACCTCAAAAATACTTCATGCTCAATATTTAAATTATATTTTTGTCAAAAACAGTATTAAACTGTTCAAACATAATAAACTAGAGAGAAATAAGACTTAATTACGGACCAGCAGTAACCTTGTAAAAGAGCAGATTTCTCTTGAATATACCCACAAACAAAATGTATACTTCAAAAACTACATTTAAATGCTTCAGGTTACAAAGTTCATATTACAGTGCATTGGCTACAGGAGTAGAGTAATTTGAGAACATTCAACTAACATGTATAGCATATTTTGTGACAACATAATATTCCCAGCATATTTTTCAAGACAACTTAATTTAAATAGTCTAATTAGAATTAAATCAATAGTATCTGGCATGAAGTTGTAAGGTACCAAGGTTTAACACATATAATTCAAAAGGCTATCAAGCCTTGTGCTATCTCCATGTTATGTGTAGCATCACTGAACAACTGAGATAATATTGTCTTAATTTAATTGGTAACATGTGCTTTGGATTATAGTGCATCATGCTAACTAACCTACAGCAAAATCTGTCCTTTGTTACAGCTTTAATACTTTCAATATATTCTGAATTGAGATGTTAAAGGTGTGTGCACTAAAGATGGTGGTTTGTGGCAGTGGGACCCTATAATTCCGTTGCATAAGCTAACAATTTCTATCTAATAATATTTTATTAGTTGTGCACTCTTGGGACACAAGAATACATTTTATGAAACTAGTATATATCTCAGAATTGTGTATTTGAGTTCTTCAAGAACTAGAATAGTTCTCGTTCTTGAAGTTAATATTTTTTTCTGATAGAACTGTGTCAGTAAATTTCTAAAGATAGTACCTCATATGAAATTAGAATATAGCTTATTAATGCAGATTATTAGATATTTATTGTCATTGTTGACATCATACTCCTAATAGATATGCCTTGGATGGCGTATTAGTTTTATTATATGATAATCAGATGGATTCCAGAGTTATAATGGGATTATTTTCAGACGTCACACTGTAAAGCGGTTTCTTCTGCATAACCTCTCAGTATTGCGGGTTAGGCATTATCTAATGGTTCAGTCAGTGTGCATAAATAATAAGTTTTAATGTAAGATTTTACCTACATTAAAAATATTTGCATGATTTATTTGTTACCATTAAATTTTGATGTTGGTTTATTATTTGGTTCCAAAGATTAAAAAAAAATTGTTTTCTAAATCTTTGCTATGATTTATTACAAGTGCTCAGAAATGAGAAGTTTCTGAAGGCTTATTTATTTCATAATATAAAGTATTATTGTCTTCAATAGGTAATTTGTTTTATTGCTATGTTGAATTTAAAAACGTAAAGTTTATTATCCTAAAAGCTTTTGTCTTCTTAATATTTAATTTATTTGATCTCGTTTTTTTAGTAAAAAAACAAAATAAATCCTCTGATCGGTTTAATAAGACGTACCTATAGATTTCTTGAATTTCGTTAATTTTAGATGCAAAATCAAATATTTTAAAGAGTATGGCATAAAAGAAGCCCCTTACTAATGAATCTCAGTAAGACTGTGATTTGCATTGCATTAACCAATAACTCTGGCCGGCTGTGCAGTATAATTTCCTTAACAAAAACAGTTTTTGGATAGCTCACTCCAAAACTGGTATAAGATTGATGACAAATAGTAATCCATTTTTCATTATGAAAACCAGATATGTTTCCCTGGCAATGCAATAAGTTATCCGTAAGTCCTAATTTCTTAAATGTATCTAAATTTCGGCTTATTATAATAATCATTTGTTCCAGTAACGATCCCAGCGTCCTTAACTTAATGTCGAGACTAGGCAGGTTTACTGTAATACTTAAGTAGATATGTTCAGACTGGAATGCTTAAGAAGATGACTAAATGAAGTCTGTCTACAAGTTATTTCTAACGACTCTATAAAGGCATTGAATGGCTTGAGGTGACCAAATACTCACAACAGTCAGTAATACGATATTCTAACTTCCAACTATTCGCCGATGATTCCTAAATTTACCTCTGAGCTCTATAAAGCTGATGAGGATTGGTTTTTAGATTGGTCCCAGACATACAGACAGGCAACCCTCCCCGTCGACTCGGACGAAGATGGCCTCCTGGGAACATAGTTTGTATTTAATTTGAGAGTGGTGTCATTGGTCACCTCACCTCTTTCCATTGTAATTCGGTCATTTTTTTTAAAGCATTGTAATCAAATTACAAAATTTACAAAAAAGTAGGGAAAAAAATCAGGAAGAAGAAAATTCTCAGCTAATATAGTATTCGATAGTTAATCCCTTATATTTTAATATAAACAATTAACTAGTATACTTATTAAGGACATTATAATTATTTTTTATAATTTGTAGAATAGACATTTCTCGTAATTGTTAGGGCGTAATAACCTAGATGTTTATCGCCTAAACAAATGCATATCTATCTATCTATCTTAAATATTAACTTGATGGTTGTTTTTCTTTATTTATTTTTTTAAATAACTAAAACTTTATTATGATTTTTTTAAATCATGATTCCTTTGTATATATTACAAATGCATTTTGTTCTGTTGATAAAATATATTAAATATAGATATTTTACATTTATATTTTTCACGAAGCAAAATTATATTGTTCAACTCCTGCTTAGTGTCTTCAATATGCACACTAGATATAGAATACGTACTCTTTGTTAATTTCATTTTTTTTAACTTATATTTTGTTTGTGATTTATTGAATTTATTATGAATTAGAACTGAAAAGATATTACAGTTAAGAAGCAAAGCATAAATTTGAACTAAGTATATTGCTATTTACACTATTTTCAAAGAGATGAATAACGGATGTCTTTTAAGAGGGAAAAACTGCCTTATATATACGAATGTCTTAATTATTTTTTAAAAATATATAAGAAACGTTTGTTGTACCGCTTCTTATGTGCATTTTTTTATTATTCCATTGATAATAATTTATTTTATGAAATAGGCAAAAAAAAAAAAGTGTCTTTCAGCCGGCCATGACGTTTTTCGAAGAATGAATCATACAATTCAAGAGCTTTGTGACCAGGACTCGCATAACTTTCCTGTAAGGAAGCTTGTGGGTAATGACTCCAAGCAAAGGACAAACAAGACATAAATCTTTTGCGGAAAGATAATCCGATGTAAATTACTCCTGATGGACTGGCTTGTTTGTATTTTTCAACAAGACACTCTGTTCTATGATTAATACGAAGGTGTCAAGTGGGAAACAAAGAGTCACGAGGGGTAATTCACAGGCTCACTGTTCTTCAGCTCAGCAGAAAAGAGGAAGAATTTAGTCAACCAGCTACTACAAATCTCAAAGGGAATGTCTCTATAAGGATAATTTGACTTACTTTTCTATAAGGACAGTGTTATAATCCTAGAGATAATTCACTGAACTGGAATTATATAATTAAGTAACCCAGAAAGGCCTAGAGCTTTCGAATACTTACTTGCTAGGGGGAAGGCATTGCTCTCAAATATACATTCTTCCCTCATAAATACTTTTTTTTTTCTCCACTTATTTTGAATTAGAGCCTTCAGACGTTAAAAACTTCTTTAAAGACCTGTTTGGAAAATAAAATATATTATTATCAGTTTTAACAGATTTTTATTCAGAAAAACAAGCTTTACCAATAAAGTATTTACGAATAATATTCTAGTTTTAGAGGGGCTATTATTATAGTAAAGATTACTTGACGTTTCTTTTGAAAAAAAATCTTCATCTATCCTAAAGAGAAGAAGCTTGTAAGGTTTTTGCAGTGAACTAAACTCGGAACTTAAGCTCCCTAAAAATAGCTGTTAAACATAAAATAAGTGATCAAATGGAGAGTTTTTGACCGTAGATATTATTAGATGATTTTAATTGGGGTTCGGTCAAGGTAGATCCAAATTGTATTTTCTTAAAGATTATCTACATTGTAAGCCATCTTCAGGGCTGTAGAAATACAATGTCATGAGAATACAATAATAATTTACAATAGTATAATATAGAATTGTCATAATATAATGTGATATCATAAGAATGATTGTAGAAAGATATGTAAGATAATTGAAAAACACGTAGACAACAATCTATTAAAAAAATTATTGAAAAAAAATTTAAAGTTTGGTAGATGTGGTCAATTACTGTTAAATTTTTTTCAATAATTTTTTCAATAGGTTGTTGTCTGCATGTTTTTAAATTCTCTTACATATCTTTCTACATTCATACTTTTGATATCACATTACATTATGGCAATTCTATATTATAATATCGTAAATTATTATTGTATTCTCATGACATTGTATTTCTACAGCCCTGAAGATGGCTTGTAATTTAAGCCGAAACGTTGGCAGATAATCTTTAAAAAATACAATTTTTTTTAATTTTTATTTTTTTGGATCTACCTTGACCGAACCCCAACTCAAATCATCTAATATTAAAATAAGTGAGTTAACGGCTGATATCAGCTAAGAGAGGAGGAGTATTTAGAAAGAAATCGTGTTTGAAAAATCATCAATATTAGTGTTCTGATAAAAATTATGAAACGCAATGAAAAATATATTTTATTAAACTTTTATGAAAAAGCATATAAAGGAAATTATCTGGGAATTAAAATTTAATTAGTCTTTCAATTGGAAACCTTTGAAATAATTAATTTTTGGCTGAAATCAGAAAAGTGGGAGCAGAGTAAAAAGTGTAAGCCTCCCTTTCAACCACTTAGGATCATGGAGGGACGGGCTATCTACAGGTTGCCATCCCATTCTAAACATCCATAACTCAGGACAAGGTTTTATTTATAAATAAAAGATTGCCCAGGACGGGATTTGAACCCGCAGCGCCAGTATAGCGAGAGACGAACGGATGTCTCTCCTTACCTAAGGATTTATAAATGGTTTCCTTGAAAATATTTATAATCTCCAAGAGATCCTGGCATCGGGAAGCAACACGGCTCGCCCGGTTTTCGCACCATTCAGTTGGACTTCTTCCATTATTAACATAAGAGTCAAATGCAAGGTCGGGAATTAATAAACATGAGTTTCTCACTTATAAGGCTCCCAACGAGTTTTTTTTTCTCTTTTTTTNACTTCAAAGTTCAAAAAAAATATTAATATTTATCAATACTTATATTGATTAGTAATTCGCTTAATTATAATAATAAGGTTGGCTATCTCATTTAAAACTCTTTAATTTCCCTCCCCAAAATATGCCAACAGCATTATTTGAATAATAACATTATTCAATAATTTGAATTGAATAACATTTGTGAATTGTTATTCAAATGCAAGTATTTCAGTGTAATCTACTATACAGAAACCAAGGTTTTGCACTTTTAACAATTTTTAGTGCAAGGAAACAGAATAAAAAATCTAACTATCTCAGCCAGGACTCGAACCTGGATCTCCTGCTATCCGGGCCGGTGCGTTACCATTTACGCCACCAGGACAAGCCTGATAAGTTATTAAATTCCCCGCACGAGTGTCGAGAGTCTAACCTCCGAGGCAGACGATATATCGTCTTATGCTCGGAGGAGCTGACAATGTCAAGCTGTTTAAATGACTCTCGTTATTTACTTTTAAATTTTTTTTATAAATATTATTTTTGTGGTATTTAATCCCATGTAAATTTTAACAATTTTAGTGCAAGGGAACAGAATGTCCTGGCTGGGACAGTTAGATTTTTTATTCTGTTCCCTTGCACTAAAAATTGTTAAAAGTGCAAAACCTTGGTTTCTGTATAGTAGATTACACTGAAATACTTGCATTTGAATAACAATTCACAAATGTTATTCAATTCAAATTATTGAATAATGTTATTATTCAAATAATGCTGTTGGCATATTTTGGGGAGGGAAATTAAAGAGTTTTAAATGAGATAGCCAACCTTATTATTATAATTAAGCGAATTACTAATCAATATAAGTATTGATAAATATTAATATTTTTTTTGAACTTTGAAGTCATGTATTATCTCACACTTATAATGGATTTCTTTTATCAACAAATTAATGAGTAAGCAGTAATAAGCTGAGAATAGGCTACATTGAAAAAAGTATACTTGGCATTTCAGGTAATCAACCCTCTCTCCTATACGTCATTTTGACTAAATGACCAACTCAGCCAGGCTTTTTTTTTTCCCCTTTTCTCAGTTTTCATTAAGATAAACAACTAATTGCGTAATCTAGGGAGTAAAATTAAAATTTACAGTTCAGGTAAACCCCTACTCCTAATTGTTCAATTTAGCTGAGTAACTCTGAAAAAATTTCAAATTTAAAAAAAAATTAAATAAGTGGTGATTTTCACTCATTTGAACTTAATAATGAAATACTACGTCTTCTACAAATAAAAACAATGTTTTTTCTGAAAATGAGATTTCAGGTAATACCCAACTCTTTTTTCATAATTTAAAAGCTATAGCCAAATTTGATAGCCAAAGACCGTTGACACACACACACAGACATATATATATATGTATATATACATTTTAGTGAATACCATTGTTGGTAATTAGTAATTATAAATGGAAAAAAAAACAAAAACAAAAAAAAACCTCAATAGTTCTTTTGCAAATCGCAAAAAGGATGACATGTCTGAGCTAGAGACTCAAATGGTATCCTGAAGACTAATCAACTATCTGAATTTATATAGTAAAAGTTCGTTTTAAGATCCTTCAAGATCCTTAATATAAAAGTTATTGTAAAATATTTCTTGTGTGAAATGAAAACTCATTTGTATAAAAATGTCTTATAAACAAATAACAGAGACTAAAACAAAGTCAAGTGTCAGAAGAACAAGAAGATCAGTATTAAAATAATTAGCCCATTAAAGTACTAAATTATTGATATTATTATTATTAAATTTCTATCAAAAAGATTATCACTCAGATTTGATAGAATTATAAGAGAGTATCTTTAACTTGGATCCAGAAGAAACATCAAGTGGCATTTTGTTGTCACATGTGGTAACCCTGTCCGGTCATTTGCAAAGAGAGATTTCCTAGAATAGAATGCATATGTACATGTGTACAAACATGAATGCATGTATGTTGAGGATTAGTCAACGGAAAATTCGTCAAAAGGATGAAATAACCTCTCACCTCTCCATCTTCACAGCAGTAGCAATAATGGCACTGGCAGACTATTGACTTCTGCTAATGGTGCAATTTTTTTTTTTTTTTTTTAAAAGCCCTCACTTGGTAAACAACAAAGCTTATATACATGATGATTTGACAGTTCTTTAGCTCGAAAACAAACATCAGAATTCATATTTCGCTCTTGTCATCCAATCTAAGTAAATCACCGGTGTGATAAAAGTGCCTAGCTGTGATTATGAACAGCAGAAGTTCATAGTCACTGTTATTATGTGCTGTGGTTGTGCATAAAGTATGCACATCTTGTACATATTCGTAAAAATTAAATACATGAGCACGCAAAATTATGCGTGCTTGTTTAAATGTTTTTTGTTACTTAAACTCTGCTTCAAATTTGCCTTTAATAATTTAATTATACATATTCAAATATAGGAATGATTACTTTGAAAAATACAAATACTTGGCGGGAGAAAGTATCCAAAATATATATCTCTAAAGTACTGTTGGGTAGTGGTAATGGATATTACCATGTTCGTTTGTATGGTCTGAGAGGATTATAGAGATTTGGTATCTGTGTTTAAGGATTGGGAAGTGGGATGAAGCAGGTGTCAAATATGGACGAGGGATATTAGAGAGGAACTTCGATATCAGACTTATTGGGTCATTTAAATGGTTGATTTCTAATCACAATAATGAAGATTTGCAATGACACACAGAAGGTTTCCCAGAATAATTGAAGTTTTAGGGTGTTGAAGTTTGGCAGGACACTTTGGTTCTAAATATAGAAGAAAATATAATTTCATTAAACATAAAACACCAGACAAATGCGTCTTAATGTCAACAAATGTGTCAAGATGATTCTTAATGTTTTCATTTTTAAGTGTAATGTGCTGACAAAGTAATTGTACTTAGGGAATATATTTTTTTCTCAAGCGCTTTCGGAACCAAGGATCTCAGGACACTTAAATATTTTCAGATCTTATTATACACAAATAAACAACAGTGAAATTATGTATTTACCGTTTCTTCTTCCGGGTTGGACCGTGTCAAGTTGTTTATAGTTGCCGAGCTTTCGCACACCATGTGATGGCTTCTTCAGAAAGGGCTGAATAGAGAAATAGAGAAACCAGCGCTAATCGACAAGAGGATCCAACCAATCAATGACCAGCTACCTGACTACTCCTGAGACCTGCCGCCAGAACACAGTATCAACCAATGGGAAGGCAGGTTTCGCCCAAGGACCGGACCGCGCCGGGATTATACACCACCTGGTGTATAAAACATGGTATTTATATACCACCTGGATTTAAAAAACAGCTCTCATCCTCTATTTAGCCCTGAAGAAGCCATCACATGATGTGCGAAAGCTCGGCAACTATCAACAACTTGACACGGTCCAACCCGGAAGAAGAAACGGTAAATACATCTGACGATCGTCGAAGCCTACGTGAACAAGTGAAATTATGTTTTAAAAATGAACATATTAAATAATTAAAAAGCTTAAAATTTCTTCACTTTTTTTTTTAATTCGGAGTATTAAAATATTTATAAAACTTAACATTGTTCCTAAATTTAAAATGTAAATAATTTTAATTATACATATTACATTTCACATAAGCTTAAATATATCAAAGTGCAATTAAATTCTGATAAAATAATTTAAAGAGCAAAAGGGCTTTTTGATAAAATTAATTATTTACTACATATTATAAACAACAAAACTCACAAACCAGGATTCTTGTCAGGTTTTTTACTGACAGGTTGTTTAGGGAGACAACCAAGCGCAATTTGCATCCTGAGTGTTTGCTTGTCTGGTAAACGCAAATAACGACCCATCCAAGGAAATAAGATGCCTTTATGCAGAATCCAACCAATGTTTCTTTGGGCTTCGACAAAATTTCAGCAGCTATCTCGTGCCACCAAATTCCCTATTTGCACAATTACCCTGGTCCGTTCTGTGTTCATTGTGGTGCGGAGACATGGTCAGGAGTAAGCGGAGCAGGATTATATAGAAGTAAGGAGCTCTCTCTACTCATGAGTGGGAAATTCAGACGCAGGGATGGAGACATAGGGCAAACGGGTAACTCTATTCCCTCTCTGACATCGCCCGCTTTGTCAGCCTTGTAAGAATGAGATGGGCAGGACAGGTGGTAGGCATCAGAGACGATGAGATTCCAAAAAAGATTCCTGTTGGAAAGGAATATAGAAGGAGACGAGTAAGAGGACCAAAACACCGATAACAGGACGGTGTGGCCCAGGATACTGGGCTTGGGGAACTGTGGAACGGCCGCATTCGACAGAGGCTACTGGGGAAGATGCATTATGGAGGAGTTGTGTTTAAAGAAGAAGAATGTTTACTATTATGTAGAGACAATCTCTTTTGTCTTATTTATAATCAATGGTTTTCTATACATTGTTTCGTGAGCATTCAGAAGAGAGCTTTTATTCAATGAACGAATAAAAGTATTATTCATGATTAATGAAGAAAATACTTAAACTACGCTTGCAATTTGGAGTTATCAACTTCCTAATTTTTTTCTTTTTCTTTTTTACATGAATTAAATTTAAGATGGACTAGGTTAGGTTAGGATCAGGTTATAGGGCGATCAACATCATGGTTATTACGCTATATTTTGGGTTTCTCTAAAGTAGTTTCAGTGAAGAGCCAAGAAAACAATAACTTGCTAATATTGAAGAAATATTTCGAAGAGTTGGAGAGCATTGAATGGGAGCTGTGGGTTTGAGAGCGCCATGGAGGAGTGGTTTAGCCTGACAATAGAGACATCAGCCTTCATGATCTGGCCGTACAGGGATAGTTGGCGAGGATGACGGGACTCGCTTGTCGCTGCCATCAGCCGTCGCTCGAGGGCGATCAATGTAAGAACAGCTAGGACTCAGTCAGGACTTCTGACTTCAGGACCTCGGGCATACTGGGGATGACTGATCAGTCACCATGAGTACAGTAATTATGAATGATAACGATATTTATTGATAACTATCGATCAATACAAATTCGATATTGATTCAATAGGCTCTTTACATTTTCAAACGTTTTTGCTAGTTTTACTATGTTTTCTATGGGTAGGTACCCACCTATTCGATGAATCATATTTAAATACAAAATATAAGAAAACATTTGTGAGAAGAATATCTGTATTGTATTTCTTTACAGAATCAGAGCAAGGAGGGAGGGATACTTAAGGGATAAGCGTATACAGAAAATCTCAACTTTTTTTTCTCCTACATTTCATTAACCCAAGTTTATACATTAGTGGTATGTAACGTTACATCCCTTGTAGTTAGGTTTTGGTTAAGTGAATTAGGATGAAACGGGAGTCAAATATGAACGAGGGAAAACCGACTGGAAGTTAGATCTCTTAGACTGGCGAGTCTAAGAGCTTTAGAGAATGGCCTAGCAAAAAAAAAAAAAAATTTTTAATAGGGTGCATTTTTTATAAACTCTTAGACCAAACCTCCTTTATTTCTTAATTATTAAGCCCAAACAGATGCTTAGAAGCTCTACAGATTGCTGAACCACAGGTCTACATTAACAATAGAAAACAAAATAACTATTTACAAAACATTAATTAGACCTAACTGGATGTATGGTATTGAATTGTGGGGCACAGCGAAGCCATCAAACATTAGATGCATCCAGGGGTTCCTGTCCAAAGTCCTTCGCACAATCCTCAACACTCCTCCCTACGTATCCAATATAACCATCCATTCTGACCTGCAAGTACCTTTTGTTTCCGAGCTCAACCCCTCCAGGTTTGATAAGTTCCACACAAACATCCAAGGACATCCAAATCCTCTAGTCCTCTCCTTGGCATCCNTGTACAGGAGTCATTCAACTTAAAACCTAAAACTTGATTGAAATTTTATCAGCTCCAGAAACCGAATATCATTTATAAAACATGATAATTCGTTACATTAAAATCATTATTAAAATTATTTAATATATACCTGAAAAACTGACGGGACATACAATTTTATAAGATTACCGGTTAACATTTAACAGAGTGAATCTTGATAAAAAGTATTTATATTATTTATTTAATGCTCGAAGTATATTAGTCTGATAGTTAAGGTACTGGATAGTTAAGGCCCCAGGTTCAATACTCTCAGTCCACAGTTTTTTTTATTTCTCTGCTTCTGTTTAAACTTGCCTAGTGGATTCCTCGTGTACTCCTAGGGATCACCTAGCCCTAATTAGGTATCATTTTTATTCATAGCAGCTAATGATTATGATTAAGAATATTATTACTAATAACTATTAACATGTTAGGTAGAAAATGTATTCTTCCTAGATAATATTCTTTAATCTATTTTAGAAAAAGTAGTATTCGTCTTTAAAGCTTATTAAGGAATATATTTACTCATATAACTTCTAAGGTTGAGCAATCTTCCACTTTTCTCTCTATAACAGTCTGAAAGAGATATCGCCTTTTAGACTCACTGCCCTCTCCGGTTTTATGATCAATCAATGTGATCATTTAGTCTTATATATGGTTCATCTTTAATAAAGAATGGGCTCCTTCATGTGGAATTTGTTGATAATACATTTTGTTATTTAGTTCAATAACAATTTTATTTTAAGTAAGGTGCGCCAGATTAACTCATGGGATCCGTTCGGGTCTCACAATCCTGGCGATGCGGGTTCAATCTTTTATTTATTAGTAAAATCTTGTCCTGAGCCATGGATGTATAGAGTGAGGTGGCGTCCTGTAGATAGCCCCTCTCTCCATGACCCTAAGTGGTTGAAAGGGAGGCTAACACTATAAATAAAGAAAGTTATGTACCCAATTACATATATATATGGCTATAGTTGTGCGGATGTGTAATTGTGTGCCTAAGGGTATGTGAAAGAGACCGAATGATTGATGTGGTACAGTAGCGGTCTGAGGGCGCGTACTCTCGACAGGCCTTGAGGAACTGAACTAGGTGCCAACAATGCACTTTCAATTCCGAAGATTGCAGAACGCGAGTATTCTTCTTACCCGGCGACCTTGGACAGTCAGATGTATGTGGGAATGCTCCCTTCAGAGGGAAGGTTCTTCGGCGGGGTTCTTCCGTCGTTATATTTCCCAGAGTCAGAGAATATTTCCCATATCTCATTATGATGGACATAAATGAAAATAAATAACGAATTATAAGCGGGAGAGAACGTAAAAGGAAAGACAACTAAACCTGGAAATATGGTGGGCAGGAAGGAAGTGTCATGGAAACACTCAAACCATCGGGGTTACACTCTTCTGTTTTTTTTTCTTTATGTTGTAAAAAGGTTATAAATCATGGAAGTCACAAAAAATTCAATTTACAAATGTTATGTTCGATAAACTTTCTCCTAACCCAAATAGCAACGAAGATATCAGTCGATCTTCCTTCAAATCCCCCCCTCCACAATATCTGTTTTCAACCAAAAATAAATTTAATTTTTTTTACCGTTTCTTCTTCCGGGTTGGACCGTGTCAAGTTGTTGATAGTTGCCGAGCTTTCGCACATCATGTGGTGGCTTCTTCAGGGCTGAATAGAGAATGAATAGGAAGAAGAAGAAGAACGGTAAATAAATCTGACGACCGTCGAAGCCTACGTGAACAAATTTAATTTTGGGATTAGAAAGCTTAATACGAAATATATTCTTTTATATTTTTAGTTTTATTCTTCAAAACCTCTATACCAAAATAAACATTAATTTGAAAGAAGTGTATGTCATCTAAATGGGAGTCATTCTTTTCTTTTAACTACTTATGGAATATTTTTGAGGATGACAGAAAAACTACCTACAGAAATCAGAGGTTTTACTGTGGGGAGGAAATGATATTTCATAATACATCATAATTAACAAATAAAATTAAAAAATAATGCTCTTGGTACCCTGATGCGACTTAAGTGTGCGAGCTTTAGCGTCCGCAATTTTTCAAATTATGAAATCCCATTCGGTATGAATAGCTTATTTTGCAAAACATTGAATGAAGTTAGTAATAGCTGAAAATGAACGAAGGGGCTTAGAGAAAAATAAAAATTTATGATCTTGGTATGTTCGTTGTTATTAACTCAAGGGAACAAATGTGTCCAACAAAATAGGTGTAAAATATACTGAGATTTTTTTAGTTGGGGTTCGGTCAAGTAGATCCAAAAAAATACAAATTAAATAAAAATAAGTGTATTTTTAAAAAAGATTATCTGCCAACGTTTCTGCATTGTAAGCCATCTTCAGGGCAGTAGAAATACAATGTCACATGAATACAATAATAATTAACAATATTATAAAATAGAATTGCCATAATATAATGTGATATCAAAAGTATGAATGTAGAAAGCTATGTAAGATAATTTAAAAAACATGCAGACAACAACCTCTTAAAAAAAATAATTCAATAAATTAAAACAGTAATTGACCAAACCTGCCTATCATGAAGACGAGAGAAGACGTCCTGTCCCAAAGTTCACATTTCCATGACTGAACATAAATTTTCAGGGAAACAATGTGGGAGGAGGAAGGGTGGGGGGAAGGTAAGAGGCGGAAGGTACAAAGGGAGAGCGGCCTGTTTCAAAAGGGAGCAATAAAAGGATAAAGGAAAAAAGGAAGGGTTTTATTGGGAATAAGTAACTTTGGAACTGGGAAAAATGTTTGACAGGTTTATTGAGAAGGAAGCCCTCCATCAGCCCGATGTCCGTTCTGTCGTTAACTGGATAGTGTTGTAAATTAATGTGAACGGTTTCAGATAAAAAGCGTTTGTGTTCATAGGGTTCAGTGGAAAGAATGGTAATGTAATCGAAGTCAAATGTGTGTTTTTCATGAAAAACATGTTTAGCGAGGGCAGTTTTTCTACAGCCGTGAGGATGGCTTACAACGTCAGCCGAAACTTTGGCAGATAATATTTTAAAAAAATACACTTTTTTTTAATGTTTAATTTGTATTTTATTGGATCTACCTTTACCGAACTCCAATAAAATCATCTAAGAATAATATCTACGGTCATAAAACTCTCCATATGGTGTAAAATATATTTTACTTTAAAATGTAATTTCGAGTGTTAGGTCTTGGTATTATTAAAATATAGTATTACCAAATTTGGTAATAAAGCTTTTCAATACAATATCTTGAAAGAATTAATATCTGTTTGTTAGAGAATGAGGAAAGGAAGTTGTTTACAGGATGACAAATTTTTTAATCGTATTATCTTAGTTCCAATCTGAGTCTTGGAAAATTTTATAGATCAAAATAAGTGTAAAATGCAATTTTCCCACGATTTTAAAATAATTGCTTTTTAAGACAAAAATTTGCGAATATAACTACAATAGGTGAGCGCTATCTAAGTCTATAAATTTTTTTTTGTGGTATTTAATCCCACGTAAATCTTACTAATTTTTAGTGTAAGGGAACAGAATAAAAAATCTTACTGCCCCAGCCAGGACCCGAACCTGGATCTCCTGCTATCCAGGCCGGTGCATTTTTCAGTAATGCTAGCGGGAAAAGTCTGATAAGTTAATAGTGTCGAGAGTCTAACCCCCGAGGTCGACAAATATATCGTCTTATACTCGGAGGAGCTGACATTGTCAAGCTGTTTAATTTTATAATTTTTTTTTGTGGTATTCAATCCCACGTAAATTTTACTACTTTTTAGTGCAAGGGAACAGAATAAAAAATCTAACTGTCCCAGCCAGGACCCGAACCTGCTACCGGGACCAGTCTGATAAGTTATTAAATTCCCCGCCCTAGTTTAAATTAAACTTTAAAAGTAAATAACGAGAGTCATTACTTGACAATGTCAGCTCCCCGGAGCATAAGACGATATATTCGTCGGCTTCGGAGGTTAGACTCTCGACACTAGTGCGGGGACTTTAATAACTTATCAGACTTGTCCCGGTAGCATAATTGGTAAATGCACCGAGCCGGATAGCAGGAGATCCAGGTTCGAGTCCTGGCTGGGTCAGTTAGATTTTTTATTCTGTTCCCTTGCACTAAAAATTAGCTAATCTAAGTCTTCCTTCCCGGCCAGTCAAGAGCAAAGCTTAGTGGCCATATATTTTAAGCCCATTGAGAGAACACTGGCTTGGAAATTATATTTCGTCATTTACTCTTGTTTATGTCCTTATTTATTGAAACATAGGAAATCTACTTAGATTAGAAGCAGGTTCTTTTGTAAGTGTGCGAGTGTAATCCACGGTACAGACAGCTCGTACGTCAGGTAGGACTGATTGCTGTCCGCAAGTCGAAATGACAGCTGGGGATGAGGCTCCCAGCCCCACCAATCGCCTTTGTCCGAGCGGACCTTGGCTCCCTGCACAATCCGACTAATCACCGGCATCCTGGGCTCCGTGAATGGGGCAGTTCTCAGAGCGAACTCCTTCCACAACCTGGCTCCCTTTAATTTCGAGAGCGTAGTCACCCTGCTGCCCTAATCGTGACGCTAACACCAGTCATCAATCTCCAAACTATGACTACAGTAATTATGCGAATATCTCACAGTCATCCCCTTCAATATTTAACCTTCACGAAATGTGTCCCCAAAGTCCTATCATTGTATTGTTCTTATTCAAGGGCACCACCTGTAAGAGTGTGACCATCAGATTTGGAAGGTTAGGGAGAGGGTAGCAGCGGATGGCAAATTAAAGTTAAATTTGTGGATCTTCACAATTTGTACAAAATTAATTAGACTACCCGATTAATTTAAGTCCAGATAATTCAGACTGACCAATAATGTCTCGAAACAATTCATATTAATGGAATCGTTTATAAATTAACTTTAAAGGAGGATACTGCATTGTATCCAATATAAAAATATTCACTTTTTAATTAAATTTTCAATTAAAATCATTAAAATATTAAGTAAGTTAAAGTGTATTTCCACCGCAAGCTTCAATAAACATACTTGTGAACATAAACATGAAAAATGTCATTAAAAATATACTCCATAACTATCAAAATAAAATATTTCTATTCGTAGAAAATGAATACAACACAATTAGTGATATTCGTAATTTAATTAGTTTACTACTTTCTATTTATAATTGATAATTTATTATTTGTATTTACAAATTAAGTTATTTATGTGCCTAGTCATCCCTTCACATTTTTGTGCTTCCTCATGCTTGTATGTATTTACATATCTGTTTTTGTTATTCAGTTATTGTTTTGTTATTCCAATGTGTGTGAATGTGAATAAGAGCATGATGATAAACTGTATATAGGTTACTGCTGTGCGTGTGTTCAAGAGAGTCATTATACAATCATTTGTTGCGAGTGTTGTTAAATCTTCTAAAAATAATTTTATCGATATGATAATATCCAAATTTCAAGCTTACTTTATTCATTTTACAAGGGATATTTTGCACTAAATATTTACATTAAATGTAGTATTTGTGTTGTATTCAGCATTTTCTGGACTTGAAATTAACCCCGTTAAAAACCCTTTATATGGAAAAATAAATGATGAAACTCTACCAATTTTTCTCCATCATATGTCACATTGTTGGCTTGATGTCTCACTGATAAACAATGAGGATTGTCATATGTGTAATGTAGCTTGTCACGAGTCTCTGCAATTCAACAACAAATCAGAGTGCATTTTGTTTCTGCTCTATAGCCTCGAGGACAATATCCTTGCTCTGAATTGTATTTTAGGTTTCTCTTTGTTCCTTAGTGCATGAATACAAGACTCAACAGCCAGAGGGAGGATAGAAGATAATGGACGGTTGGAAAGGATTGGTCATCTCTTTCAAAAGTAATCCCCTTGACGAGGAATGACAAAAGACAAATCATGGTTGTCCACAAACCTTAAAATAAAATAAAAATATGTTGCCTGCATTCCTTAAATATTAAATTAATGAAACCATATCATCTATTCGCCTTATGACGTAAATGCACATGCTCCCTAGCAAATAAAGACAAAAGTGCCAAATTTACAGTGTCTCTCTACCCCACTGTTCTCGATAATTTATTCACTTATCCTTCGCGCTCAGCCATGGTTTTTAATGAAGGACGTGACTTACACCATACCATTGGTATTGTTCTGATCTTCAGTTCTTATCAGGGTTGTGTGATAAGGCTTATCACTAGACGTATCATGGCTCATTGACACTTGTAGTAGGATGTGTACTTAACAGATCTCAGTTTCCTTATGCTATGAGTGCAATATCTATCGTCATTGTATCAGCGCGTTTGCGACCTTTCTTCCCCTATTATTGATATTTAGCTGGAAATTAAGCAATTTTTGAAGTTGCGTAGGGATAGAAAATACATAAGATTTCATATTTATTTATCCTCTCTTTTGCTTTTCATATTTACTTTATCCATGTGTCATATAAAAGCAATAAACATATATTGCCTTTATATTTATAAAGGCTTATTGCATTTATTAGTTTAATTACTGATTATTTATTTTGTTTAAATTATCATAGTGTTTCTACACCAGAAAGAAATATAGTTAACTTAAACATACCGGCCCGGAAAGCAGGAAGTCCAGGTTCGAGTCTTGGCTAGGACAGATAGATTTTTTATTCTATTCCCTTTCATTAGTTGTTGAAAATCTACATGGGATAATAAACCACAACTAAATTGATATTTACCTGCCCATTTTTGTGCGAAAACATAATTTTAAATTTCCTTTTCTTCTTACGAATTCTAGCTAATCACTTTACTTTGACAGAAACGTTTGACGAATTTATATTCTTCTTTATTTCTACAAAGGAACAGCTATAAACGTTGTCTGTTCAAAATGTGATATGTGTATACATATATTTGACTGTACTAGACAAAATTGTAAATAAATTGGTTCCCAAATTTACTATTCAATTGGGTTTAAATTTTTAAAATAAGGAAGCTGAATTCGGTACTTCAGCATCTTTCTACCGTTGAATATGTTCTTTAAAAGCTTAAATAAATCTATGGAGAGAGAGGGGGCTTAGAAAAAGTCCAAATTGCAAAATCCTTTACATCTTCATTGTAGTAAGATAAAAAAAAGTTTATTAAAGAAAATATTTGTAAAATGTATTTGACTAATATTTACATACCGTAACATTTTTATGAAAAAGTCATATTAAGAAACACATTTAAGAATTTAACTTCGCATTTAAGGTGAGTGACCTATTTTTGATGTAAAACTACCGAATTTGAAATATGGTTTTTTGTAAACCGATAAATGTTTTTATTTTTGACAGAAATTTGAAGTTTAGGAGANTGGTTTTTAATGAAGGACGTGACTTACACCATACCATTGGTATTGTTCTGATCTTCAGTTCTTATCAGGGTTGTGTGATAAGGCTTATCACTAGACTTATCATGGCTCATTGACACTTGTAGCAGGATGTGTGCTTAACAGATCTTACGTAGTTTCCATATGCTATGAGTGCAAAATCTATCGTCTATTTTGTGAAGTTTCGTAGGGTATAAAAAATACATAAGGTTTAATATTTATTTATCCTCTCTTTTGCTTTTCATATTTACCTCATCCATGTGTCATATAATGGCAATAAACATCAATTATAGTCATACTGCCTTTATTAGTTTAATTACTGTTCATTTATTTTGTTTAAATTTTCCTAACTGGCGTTAATGACCAAAGGTTGACACGCCATAAAAAAAAAAAATTATCCTAGTGTTTCTACTTCAGAGAGAAATATAGTTAACTTTAAAGTAAGTAAAAAATATTCATTAGTTAGTGTGATTTGTGGATTTTTTTATTCAGACACGCAATGAAATATGTCTTTTCCACAATTATTTATTTTCACTCAAACGAGTACGACACTGATGATAGAAGATCTCCTGAGGATGGTACATAAGGACCCAAAACAATCGAGCAAAAAATTAGTTGTCGTGGGGAAGATCATTATTCATGACAAAGGGAAGTATAGTACACATGAAAGAAAGTCGAGTTTGAGTCTCAATTAATTTTTTTGAATTTATGGGTCCCCTGAATCTATTTTTTTTTTTAGACAGTTCAGTTGATTTCTTGATATTGCAATATTTTTATTTTTATTTTTTAAGAAGACTTAACAACTCGCTCAATGTGAAAAATCACATCTAAAGATGTTATAAATACATTTTGTGTTATGACTGAGACCTGTGTATTTTTGTGCGAAAACATAATTTTAAATTATTAAATTAAATGGTAAATAATTTTAAATTTCCTTTTCTTCTTACGAATTCTAGCTAATCACTTTACTTTGACAGAAACGTTTGACGAATTTATATTCTTCTTCAAAGAAGCAGCTATAAACGTTTTCTGTTCAAAATGTGATATGTGTATACGTATATTTGACTGTACTAGCCAAACTTGTAAATAAATTGGTTCCCAAATTCACTATTCAATTGGGTTTAAATTTTTAAAATAAGGAAGCTGAATTTGGTATTTCAGCATCTTTTTACCGTTGAATATGTTCTTTAAAAGCTTAAATAAATCTATGGGGAGAGAGGGGGCTTAGAAAAAGTCCAAATTGCAAAATCCTTTACATCTTCATTGTAGTAAGATAAAAAAAAGTTTATTAAAGAAAATATTTGTAAAATGTATTTGACTAATATTTACATACCGTAACATTTTTATGAAAAAGTCATATTAAGAAACACATTTAAGAATTTAACTTCGCATTTAGGGTGAGCGACCTATATTTGACGTAAAACTACCGAATTTGGAATATGGGTTTTTGCAAATCCATAAATGTTTTTATTTTTGACAGAAATTTAAAGTGTAGAGGAAGAATAACTTGACTTGTCGTCAGTATCATCGTAATTATTAGTTATATGAAAATATTATAANAAAATGTGTCTTTAATTGAATAAGCTCAAATGTTAAAATTATAAAATTAAGTTTATTTTTATATTATAAAATTTCTTTGTGTTGTGCCCCATTTAGGAAAAAGAGTTTGGTTTTCATAATTGTTGAGATCATACATTTTTTTCAAATTTCATATTTAAATATATTGGTTGTATTTAACTGGGGGGACTTGAGAGAACTATTCAATGACTCCATTTCTGTGCCGCTCTGCAGACTTCTACTGCTGACTGTAATGGACATAAGTTACAGTCAGCAGTAGAAGTCTTTACAAATGTAGTTTTACAAGCAGAGTGGGAGCCAAAGAGGTCCTTCTTATCCTGCTACCCTGAACACATAATAATAAATAATTTAATAATTATGAAATAATAAATTAAAATTATATTTCA
>KZ807397.1:6791-17018 GCA_000696205.2 Oncopeltus fasciatus
TATATATATATATATTACAAAATCAGAATAGCGAAGGACAAATTGTGGAGACGTTTTAGCTCTAATTTTCCACCGGTACAAAACTAAGTATAATTCAATAACTCAACCCAAAGCTGTAAAATATCGATATTTGGCTTTTGTAAAAGTTTACTATTTGCTAAAGAAGAATCAGTCTCAAGAAAAAAAAAAGAAAAACAAGTGCAACAAAAACACATGACTTAACTTCAATAGCTATATAAAACTTAACAAAAAGTGAACTCAACCATAAGTTGTTAATTTAGATAGAATTACTTTGACATTTTAAAAATATATTTCTATATCATGTCTCATATTTAATAACCAAACAGCAACATGTTTAAATTACATATTCTTCATAAAGTACAACATAAAATTCAGAAATCCACAAATTTCTTAATTTTTCATGATTTTGACAAAAAAAAAGCTTAATTTAGATTTATTTATTAAAATAAGATTACTCAAAAAAAAAAATGCAAGATATACTAATAGACCAAGATATACCAATACCATCTACCATTGAGATGGTAAAGCGTAATAATGGCTTATGCTGGATACAACATCATATTGTCTTCTGAGCACATTTCATGGCTTTTGCTCTTAGTTAAAATACTGTAGTACGGAATAATAATTAATTGAGCTTTTGCTGGTATCAAAAGCAAGCAATTCATGATTTAAAAATTAATCTTTAACCAAATATTGACCAAATTTCACTAAATTATTTATAGAATATAAATTTCAAAATAAAGTTTGTATTATAAATTTAAAAAATTTGCTTTATATTTTTATCATAAACTTACATTCCATAGTTACTTATTACACTTACATAATACAATTGTTAATGGCCACTAAAACTACTAAAACAGTAAAACTAATAACAGAAAAGATTATGCCTGTAACTCAAAGGAACATTTGTATTTTGAAGTAAAAAAAAAAATTCTAGTGCAATCATGCGGGTACTTTTAAGTGTGAATTATTTCTAAGGCATTGGTAATTTTGGGAACATATATAATTAAAAATTGACTGAAATGGAGACTGAATTGAGAAATAAACAATAATGTATTGTTAAGATATGTTTATATTAAATAATAATAAATAAAATATAAAGATTGTTTTAAGAGAGTATATATCATAGATATTTTTTAAAAAAAAGTCATCAAGTCCAAAATTATTAACAACAAAAATGTATAAAAAGCGAAACATCACAATTTCATCTTTGCTTAATAGCTTGTGTATGCTTCTTATACGCATTGTTATTTGCATATAATGCATAATTATTTGACAATTAATTAATTATTAAGTAATAAAAAAATTACTAACAAATATGTAAGTTAGAAATTATCTCTTTCCTATTGGTTTATAATTTTTGTTATAAGGAAAAACATTGTAAAATATATGGATCATTCAAGTGTACTCACTAATGCACATAAAACATTGTAAAATTAAAATTTTCAACAGTGTTAATAATATGATTACTATGGTTAATGTAAATGAGGAACACATTTTATGATTTAGTTGATAAACTTCATTTATATTTATTTTTTTAAATATTTCTATTATAAAATGAATAATGTGTAATTTACAAAATTGTCTACTCTCAAAATAACAGTAGCAATTTTATTTTTTGTACATTATTAGCAGTTCCAACATGTTTGTTTAAAATTTTAGTTAATTAAATAAAAATGATAATTTATTCAAATTTGTTTTTGCCAAAAATTAAATGGGGTTAATTAAACATCTTGCAATCATAATTAGACAATAGATGATCAACACTGCATTATGAAGAATTATTTTTTCTTTGGCATATCAATGCAAGTGAAATGTTAGAGTGGGGGCACGGCAGGCAGACATTTGCAGAGAAGTACTTCTAGGGAAATTTTTGAGAGTTTATTTCTGCATAATCTCTAGTCCTGTCTGCTGGAGAGAACCCTTCCTCACAGAGCTCTTGTATCTCCCAGGACTCTGCAACTTTATCCCTAGTCCGCCTGTCATCTCATCCTGTTATAACGTCGCCTTGCCCAGCCCAAGATTCATATATATATATATATATATATAACTTAATAAGCATAATATATAACTTTCCATTACATGAAATGGTTTAACTGGTAAATTTAAATGAATAGCACTGTTTGACTTAGGATTGGAGATATTACAAAGTTATATTGTTATTCTAACAAGTGTTGGAAAATTTTGAAAGAGAAGAGATGTGGAAAAGAGAAAAGAGGGAAGCCGAGCAAATAGATAAAAGAGATGAGACGAGGGAGAAGGGCCGAGATCCCATGACATGGTGCTGTGTCCTGCATAATAGGAAAGGCAGTTGGTGAGATGATGGATAAAGTGATGGAGATGTGCTCAGTTTACAATGGTTCCACCAACCACATCTCCCCGCCAGCTATCATGGGTCCCGAAAGTAGTTTGTCTTGTGTTAAGAATAGTATATTTTCCATAAATTGAATATCTATACTCCAATGCTACAAAGACATCCTATTTCAAGTGAATTTAACATTAAATAATCTGATAGTGAGTAATTAGACTCGCACTGCTTAATGTTCATGTACTCCAAATGTTTTCTCAAATAAACCATGAAAGAGCCCAAAAATAAATTCCTTATTGCTACCTGGGCCATAGCCAGTCAGCTAAAAATCTAAATATAACCATTTTTTAAATTTTATTTCATCTGATCATCTAGAAGAAATACAATCAAATCACAGATCCTACAGAGAATCTCCCAGTTACTTGTTTTTCTGGACTCAAGAACTTTTTTTATTATTTCAACAATCTTGGGAACCACTTTTGACTTCCCCTTTGCAGCAAAAACTCAGTACTCTAGTACTGACTCCTTCACGGCTTTTAACTCCATATCCTAGATCAGTGCATCAATAAAGATCTTCAGCCTAGATAGCTTTACAGTTTCCTGCATCTCACGCTCAAAAAGTTTTTTTAGGAGTTTGCTTATTCCCAGGCTCTCATGTACATTATTGGTAAGTAAGGGATAGGCATACCACATTAATATCAACTCCAAACTCCTTAAGTGATTTGCTGGGCTTATGTATCCTGCTTCTCAACTATGAGTGATTCAAATGATCCATTTATTTGTGTCCTCAGTTCATTGTATTTGTATTGCTCCATCATTAGTATTTCAGACATTACCTTCCACACTGGCATATCCCCCATTCTTTAAAAATTTTGATATATAACTGCAAAAGTGGTAAGTAAATTGATCAAAGTATAAGGTGAGATAATACTGAAAGCCAAATTTATGATGCATTGGTTCATAAAAAATATTGGAAATCAATAAAAACCTACAGAAATGTAATATTAAAAAATATATTTGAAGACTTAAAATGAATATTATTTAATTTTTCTATTATTTAGGATTTAATATAATATTATGTTTTGCCTTTTAATATGATCTTTCAGTTCAAAATTCAGCAAAATACATGAATTTAAAACTTTTAAATAGGAAAACATTTCAATAAGAATTAAAGTAAAAGAAATTGAACATCTAAAGAAGGTTAGTTTGCCCAGTACAATGGTTGTTTGTAATGGCTACCTTCAGATAGCCCCTCCCTCCATAACCCCAAGTAATTGAATGGAAGGTTATAAAGAAAAAATAGGAATATCATGGACACAAGGAAGTTATTTATAATCTATATAAAGTTATTATGAATACCCTTATTTAGGAAGTAAATGGAGCAGAAATTTGCACATTTTATACTGTTACACTCAAAACTAATTCTACCCTATACTTACAAATATATTCTGAGACAACAATTTTAGTAAAGCAGTAAAATATGAATAATGATAACTTATATAAATATAGCTTATGTTAGTGGATTTTATTTTTTATGGATGTTAGTATGGACCAAAAGTGAATACAGAAAAAAACATAAGAGTGAAATGCACTAACTGCTTAGAATGAAAATAAAGGATCTTAGAAGTTTAATGTTTATGGTTATCAAAGAACTTACAACAGAAAGGAAAGCACAATTCATGAGTGTGAGTCATCAGTTGTAGTAGAAAAGAAAAATTGTTTAGAAAAATAGGGGTACATACAAAAAAAGGTACTCTTTGTTAAGAGATTCTCAGAGGACTATGGTGAGGTTATTCACCCAAGATATTTATTGCATTTTATACTGATCATATAGGAATATGGATTCCTCAGGCTGAACCCCCCAAAAAAATTTGTGGATGGGAAAAAGATAGCTTTACATTAGATTTCAGTCTGGGCGAATCTACAGGACATATAAAGGATCATTTAAATAAATGACATTTTACAAAAGTTTGGTCAAACTCAGAGGTTTCTGACCAATAAGGGATTCACATTTAAACACCTTGTCTTCTGGAAAGAAAATGGATACAGAAGGGAAGCTGTAGTGGATAACTAACGGTATCTTCATAGACATGGGAGAATGTTGGATTTTGTACAAGAGGGTTCTGGAGTACAGGCCAAGAATAGTCTTAGCTTCTGCAGTTACTGGGAGGTCCGATGGGGTCAGTAGAAAGGCTAGCTGCAACAAGATTTTTTTCTGGATGGTAGAGCAACTTGTGATACCATCTAGGAAATCCTTCTGTTGAACACAACCTCATAAAACCAGAGAAAACTTTTCTGACCAGTGCTCACTTTCCATATGATCATTCATTATTGCCCGAGCCATCCTTCCACTACTTCAATAGTCTGTGGGTGATAGGCAATAGAACACAAGAACATTAAAGAGTAAGAACCAATAACTCTCAGAAAGCCTAACCCTTTCTGCATCAGAAAGAAGAGCCTTTCCCCTCCATGTAATGAACCTTGTGCCTAAATTATGAGAACTTGCAAGCTTAAGATGTTACTAATTGGCTTAATGAACTGAAGAAACTTTATAAGGATGGATTACTGTGTGAAAAACAGCTCATAGGTATGGCTAAATTAGAATACATGGTGAATCAGAAAAATCAGCCTTAACTGCTTGATCTACCAGCCAGCACCTCTAGTGATATACCAAAATCCGAAAATACATGAGAAAATCTGTCCATATAATAACTGTAGGCCTATCAGCCAGAATGAATCCACAGGTTAGTCTCAGCATGAACTGATTAAAGTTCTTATTCCCAAACATACAAATAAGCAATCCATTTTGCTGACTGACTCAAAATCTATGGAAGTAAAAGCATGCCCCCATTGCTATATCATATGGTGGATTTGTAGGGCTTCATGCAGAACTTATAGCATTTTGAAGTTGTATGATGAGACAATTCCTTCTCTGATTTCAAAAAGGTGTCCTCAAAGCCTCGAATTGCATCAGCTTCTTAACAATTTTCATCTACTGTAAAATATCAAAGCCAAGCCACGAGATATCAAGCTGAAAGCTTCTGAGGATGCTTGTTATTTACCAGTGACAAAAATATGTCCATCAGTGAGGAACCAAAATGGAGCTTTCTGTTAGATACCAATGCTCATTGCTAATCTATGTTTCAGTAATCTTCCTTTCATTATCTGTAATTGGATATATAAGTGTGTCTTTACTTACATAATTTGAAAGAAGAAAAATAAACTTGGGATAAAAAAAATCTAAAACCTAATAGTGAATTTAAAGCCAAACTATGGGATTTTATAAGTCATAATGATGTAGAAGAAAATTGACATCTATATCTAAAAAAAAGGTTACAAATAAAAGAAAACTTGAAAAATAACTTTATACAAATAAATAAGATTAATTACTTAGAACTAGCTAGAAAGGGGGCTTGAAAGAAAACAAAAATTTAAAATTAATATCTTATTTACAATTAGAGTTACAAAAAAAAAAAATGTACAGAACAATATATGTGTAAAATGTAACATTATTAATATGTTTTATTCTCAAAGATTTACCAGAAGGCAGATATTTAAGAATAAGAAAGATATTTCAGAATGTGATATTCGATATGAATATATGTATATATTTCGCAGTTAGTGGTCCCGCAGAGTACATATCAGCTCTGTAATAGTGTCTTATTTGAGTGATAGAAACGTTACTTACATACCTCTAGTTTTGCAAAATTGTTTAGTTAAAAGTTAAAGCCTGTTTTCCAATATTTAGTGAGATTTTCTTTAGCGATAAAGAAGTAATAAAGGAAAAAAACTACTGGAGATAGCAAGAGGTGAATCACATGTCAAAGTTTTGAATCTGGTTATCTACAAAGAGATAGAGCCCCCATCTGGACTGTAATCATCCTCACTGTTTACATCTCATCATATTTTGTGGAAACTTATAAATAATAATAATAATCATATCAAAACAACCATGGTTTACATGGGAGTGCCTTAAACACAGTAAAAAATGTTATAGACTCTTAAAGCATTACCGTAAATCAGATTCGAGTTTGATTAAACTGAAATATTTAAAAAGCAAAAATTAGTACAAAAATACAAAAAAAGAATAATGTGATAAATTATTCTTAGATGATTTTAGTTAAGGTTCGGTCAAGGTAGATCCAAAAAACACAAATTTAAAAAATGTATTTATTTATTTTATACAGGTTGCCACCCCATTTTAAACACCCATGGCTCAGGACAACCTTCTATATTATAAATAAAAGATTGACCTGGGCGGGATTTGAACCCGCGGCGTCAGGAATTGCGAGACCCGTACGGATCCCCTGAGCTATCCCGGCACCCCAATTTTTTTTTAATAAAGGATTACACTGCACAACAAAAAAAAAATTTTTTTGAATGTTTCCTACACTAAATTAGTCTATTTCTACTAATTTTGGGGTGATAAAAACGAAAATAACATTGAAAAAATTTTATTTAGCTTATATTATTATTATTTAGCAATTTTATTTTATTTCGTTTAGCTTGTCTTTTATAGAACACATCTGGAGCATCTCTACACACAGACCAGCAGTAGTCTGCAAGCATTGCTTCATTCATCATGTTTTAGAAGATTCCACTGTTGTAGTCTTGGCCCTAACAGCTCAGCCTTTTCCTTAGACAAGCCAAGATCTCTTATAAGGTCACTCAACTCTGCTTGACTAATTCTGTGCGGATCACTAGACCTATCGCTTACATCAAAATCAGGGTCATAGGATGTAGAAGGATGGGTTGCTTCTTGTAAACAGACTTCATCACTTTCCTCTAAAATTTCATAGTTTTGGGGTGGAGAAGGGACTGGCAAATTGTCTGAGTGTGGTACAGGCCGAAGAGCAGATGGGAGATTAGGGTATTTCACCGTTCCTCTTTTCTTCATAGATAAACCTTGCTTAATGGGAGGAGTTAAGCAGAAATAACAGTCGTCTGTATGATTGGTAGGCTCACGCCAAACCATAGGTACTGCAAAAGCCATTGCCCGCTTGTTATTTTTCAGCCACTCTCGCAATATGACGGAACAAGATATCGGAACATATATGAGGAGCCCATAATTTATCTTGGTCCCCAACTTTTACACCAAAATAATGTTCATAGGCAGTCTTAATGATAGGTGACATTTTACGTTTCTGAGCCTTGAATGTTATTTCACTACATATATAGCAAAAGCTATCGACAGAGTTCACACACTTTTGAGGCATTTCAGATCAGCACTTAAATTAATTTAAAATTCAACTTCACACGATAATTTCAATAGCAACCACGTGCGTACAATTGACAAACACGCAAAGGTTATGTTTACTACTTATGAACAGCTGATGAGAGGGGTGTTATGTAAACAAACATGTGTACCAACTGTTGGTGATGAAATATTTCATTTGTTGAAAACTCAATATATATATAATAGAATGATACTATGTCTTGAAAACAAGAGCTAATATATAATTTTTATGGTCATTTTCGGTTTTAACACGTGGAAATACATTAAAATCAGCTAATTTCAACCCCGAAACAAAAACTTTGTTGTTCAGTGTTATCTGCCAACGTTTCGGCTTAAATTGTAAGCAATCTTCAGGGCTGTCAAAATACAATGTCATGAGAATACAATAATAATTGACAATAATATAATAGAGAATTGAAATAAGATAATGTGATATCAAGAGTATGAATGTAGAGAATTTAAAAAGATTTTGAAAAAACAATTTGATTTTTGATGGGAAAAATGTTTGGCAGGTATTGAGTAGGAGGGCTGATGGTTTTTAGAATGTTGAAAATGTTAGAACAAGTTGAGGAAATTTGTTCTATGTCCGTTCTGTCATTAGAAAATAGAACAAATTTCCTCAACTTATTCTAACATTTTCAACATTCTAAAAACCATCAGCCCTCCTTCTCAATAAACCTGTCAAACATTTTTCCCAGTTCCAAAGTTACCTATTCCCAATAATACCCTTCCTTTTTTCCTTTGTCCTTTTTATTGCCCTCTCTTGAAACAGGCCGCTTTCCCTTTGTACCTTCCGCCTTTTACCTTCTCCCCCACCTTTCTACCTCCCACATTATGTATAAAGAAAATTTATACTTTAGTCATGGAATTTGACTTAGGGACAGGACGCCTCTCTCGTCTTCATGATAGATAGGTGTGGCAAATTACTGTTTTAATGTTATTCAATTATTTTTCAATAAGTTGTTGTTTGCATGTTTTTCAAATTGTTTTCAAAATCTTTTTAAATTCTCTTACATAGCTTTCTACATTCATAGTCTTAATATCATATTATATTATTGCAATTCTCTATTATATTATTGTCAATTATTATTCTATTCTCATGACATTGTATTTCTACAGCTCTGAAGATAGCTTACAATGTAAGCCGAAACGTCGGCAGATAATCATTTATTAAAAAATACATGTTTTAAAATCATCTAAGAATAATATCTACGGTAAAAAAAAAAAAAAAATTCAACTCTCCTTTTGTAATAAATTATGTATCTCAAAAGATACAAAAGCAATATGGAGCTTGGAATTTGCACTAGGATTCTGAGATCTAACAGAATAATCGCAGAGCATCATGTTCCAAAATTTAATGACATTTTCTAAGTTTAAATTTTTAACGAACTTCCAAATAAGAGTACGCATATATTCTTAAATCCTCCATACCTATTAACTTTTAGGAACCAGCAATTTGTGCGAAAATTTTTTTGATGTCATAAAAATGTATACTTTTCCATGGCATGGGGTGGGAGTTCGGCATCTAGTCTTATATCTCTCACTCGTATAATGCACTACCTTTCCTATTACCTTCCCCATGCATGTTGCTTTCTTGCTTGCTCCTTGGAGATTTTTTTTTTATTTTTCTCGTTCATTTATTCTGTAATTAAATAATTTAGTGCTTAGAACCTGTTAAGATGGTTTCAGAAGTTATATCTTCATGTAAATCTGCAAATAAAGGTCTGAAGGATGATATTTTTGTGAAACGTCGAGGAGGAGGAACACTACTCAACAGCCGGCCAATATTTTCTTCTGATTCTAAGTAAGAAAACCGTATTTAGTTTTATTTTGAGTCTTACTACTATTTTTGTTAAAATTTTATCCTATTCAGAATTGATGTAGGGTCTTAATGGGAAAAGTTGTTTCTATAAATTATTTTTTATTATAATGAAAATGTGATATCTAAATTTTAAAACTGATTAAGGTTAAATAAAAAATAAAAAAAAACCTGCCTATGATGGTCTAAGGAAGAGTGCCTTCTTTAGATCTGTCAAGAAAGACAACTATTGCATTATGAGTTTTGGGGAAAAGAGAAACTAAACTGAAGTCTTTAACCCAGCCTTTGGAAGTGTCATAATGACTTGTGAAGTTCTGTTAGACAATAGTTTTGTTAGTTTATGGATCTTTGATTGTAAATTAATAATAATAAATTGAGTATAAACAAATTGTAGAAAAGTTTTGTTCCAGTCACTCATATCCATATATTAAATTTTAGTTAATTCAGAGAGTTATTAACTACACAGTTACCTCACTTAAAGTGATCTATTTATCCCCAGCAATCTACACTCCCATCCTTAAATTTTTTTTAAGAGGCCCTCCCCCAATAATCTGTATTGCTACAGAAAAATAAAGTACCTTATGGCTGGTAATAATGCCCTTTGAAGGTAAAAATTACTTTAATATGATTTCTCACATAAATTTAAATAAATATTTTAGTCTTAACTTTTACTTTTGTGTTTGACAAGATATTACTTTGAATGAGTAGATGTGCATAAGTGTTTGTATACTCTTGATAGGTGCCTATATTATTTTCAAAGAAATTTATTGCAACTTTATTTATTAGAACTGTTACTTCGTTTTACCATTTTGATTCATCAATATATATATATGATGGGAGATT
>KZ807397.1:24746-48517 GCA_000696205.2 Oncopeltus fasciatus
TATATATATATATAATCTTGTCAACAAGTATTCCAAGTCATCACTCACATAAATTTGAATTATGTACTTTTTGCATGAAGAACTATGTGGGAAATAATTTAACAAATACTGTTCTATATTTATTTATTATCAATTATCTTCCCTTTTTGTTAGGTATATTTGCTTGCTATTGACTATTTGAGAATAATTTCACATGGAAAATGTGAATGTTATGTTGATGTTTTTTTTTGTGGGGGAGGGTGTTTCAGAGAGTGTGTTCCTCTGCTTGGTATTGGATACAATCTACAATACTTTAATATTCTTGCTTCAGTTCTAGCTCCATGCTTTTAGGAATGAAGTAGCTAATTGAAATTTCCCATTTCCTCCAATCCAAACCCTTCCTTCTCTGGGCAACTTTCATTTTACCTTTGTAACAAATAATTATAAGTATTATCCTCTTTCACATTTTATCTTTTAATCTTATCCTCATGGTTTATTTTCATCCTATATTTTCTTATTTGTCTCTTATTTAACAAAGTTCTTTGAGCTCTTATTTTTTCTAAATTTTTGCTATAGAAATTTAGAAAATATAATGCTTTAATGGAAAAACAATGCTATAGGGTTAGTACAAAAGCTTTTTGGGAAATAGTAGGATTATTAAAATGAGAGAATATGTTATTTTTTTATAAGGATATCAGTTAGTGAATGAATTTCTTACTTTCAAAGTATGTATTATCACATAAAAAATAAAGTATAGAAACTATCTAGACCTAATAGTCCATAATTATTCTTTGATGTATCACTTAAATAGATTTAATAACAAAAGTGAATAAATCATTAGATTCTCAGCATTCCATATGAATTTTACCATTATACCAAATGAAATTTCTTCTAACTTAAATTATCTTTTTTGGCCAGGAAATCTTCCAGTTAATTTTAAACTGTGAATAAAAACAATTATTATTTTTCTACTCTCATTTACCATGGTTCTCCCATTTATTTTTACTTCTCATTATTTCTCTTTCAATTGTGGTTCACAATTCATCACTCTAGTAGCTCCATTATATTTTTTCACTATTTAATAAATTTACTGTATGTTTCAGTGTCATTTGACCATTAATGTCAATTTAACAATTGAAGTTTTGGGTTATTCTTATAAAGTTTCATCAGTTCGATTTCTGTAAAAATTCAAATTATATCTGCATTAAGTTACAGCACTATAGATCTTTAATATCAACTTTTGCGAATAGTAAGTTGAAATTTTATTTGTATAATTTTATTGTTTTCAGTATTAGTAACTTTAATGATCAGCACAATGTTTCATTTGGTGGTCCTGATAACAAAAAATTGGTTGCATCAATATCCCTTTCTTCATTAAATTTTTTTTCTCTGGATGGCACCGCTTGTGAAACAGGGTGAGTAAAACTTTAGAAATACATTTTTACTTATATTATTGTCATGCCTTTATACTTAATTTGAAATTACTGTTCTTCCATTTTTAAATTTTTGACCCTTAATCGAGAAAAAAGTCAATCCTATAGTGGGTATATCTTAATGAGCATATCTTGGAGATTTAGAAGATCTTGGGATACAAGCTTATGGTGGGTAATTGATAGAATGCCTCGGCGACGATGAGAATAAAGGAGTTTGACTCACTCCATGCAAGAAACATTTTTTCCTTTAAAAAAAGCTATATTATAAATAAGTACCATTTATTTTTTATTTTCCCAGTCGTCTTTTTCTGTCATTTATCGTTCCGGTTTCAGTTATTAAATTATTGTCATCTTCAGAATAATTAATGTCATTATTAAATAAATTAATTAAAATTAACAAGATATTTTAAATTGAAAAGTACAAAAAAAGCAACAAATTTAGTTTAAAATTTTTTAAAAATATTTAATTACCATTACTTTACATTGAAGTCACTACAACTCCCTAAGAGTCAGTTTTGTTTGCAACTTCCTCCTCTCTGTTCTGTGCTGCTGCTCATAATATATTTAATTGTTTTTAAAGAATATATCTATTAATGTAATATGTAAATAAATTGATAAATTTAAAATAAAAGTACAGCAAAGAGAATTTAAAACTATGAAATCAAAATATTCACAAATCAACATGTTTCTTTTTTTTGTTTTTGTTTTTTAAGGCTCGCTTTAAATAAGCTCACATGTTTAGATCGACAGGTTTAACAACAGATTAGTTTTTGGAACAATTTTATTCATTTTTTTTTTGTTTTTAATAATATTAATAATATAATACTTTATTCAACCTCCTTAGATGAATCAAGCCCATATGAAATTAGTCACATTTATAGAAGAGATAGATCCTAAGTTCCAAATTTGTTTGAGCCTTTTCCTATAAATTTGGTGTATATGTAAGGCAGACATTTTTTTATTTAATTTTTAGATTGTTCTTGTCTTGAAATAGAAATATCAAATGGATTTTTCAAGATTTTTTTTTTTTAATTTATTTTTAGTATACAACCTGGGGAGAGTAGAAAGTGGACTTGTGTGCGAGTCCATCCCTCTGACTACCCTGTAGCAGCTGGAGATAATACTGGACGAGTTGTTCTCTATCGTACACCTTTCAGAAAGGGAAATAAAGCTGCACCACTAGCTGTTTATCATTGGCATACACTTCCCTGTAGAGATATTGCATTTACTCCTGCAGGTAAAAACTTTTACTTCTTAGTAACAAATTAGGGGGAGAGCACTGTATGAATTGTATAGTTCAGTATGCATAGGAGAAAACTGATAATTTGAATAATGATTTCATTAAAGGTTCCATAAAAACTTTTTTGTTTTATTTTTTTTCTCCCCTATTTTATTTTATTTTATTTCTCTCATATTTTAAATTGGTATTATAGGGAAAAAAACAAATGATTGTCAGATTTTTTTTTTTGGCATTTTTGCAAAATGATTTTTGCTGTATCTTTAAAGATGTATATGGTCTAATGTTATTGTCATGTAAAACAATACCTTTCCTTGGAAAATAATGTTCTCTGGACTGGATCTTACAAATGCTTTGTATTATGTTTCACTGGATAAGAATTACAAGATATAAGGGCTATTAAAGCCACCTATTGATATAAAATGAAAGGTGGTTTAGAGAAAGCAAATCATAAAATTATCAACAATTTTTAGTCTAAGGGAACAGAATAAAATTCTAACTATCCCAACCAGGACTCGTACCTGGATCTCCTGCTATCCGGGCCGGTGCATTTACCACTTAAGTCTGATAAGTTATTAAACTTGAGGTTTCTATCAACACCCCACTGAATTATTGAAATATGTAGGACAAAGTCTTATCAAGGCTCCCCGGGATCTTTATCATGATATCTGGATTGAAGAAATGTTACCTTAGGAATGGGGAAAGTCCATTGTATTCCCTGTGCACAAGAAGAATTTATTTACTAACATTTTTCTGTAGGGAAGATATCACTGAAAATATCAGTCTTATTGGAATCTTCGCTTTATGCATTTTGGATAACCAATAATGTAATGGTGGCAGTGGATTCATTTAAATAATGCGTGGATGTGCTTCAGTTGAAAAAATGTTAGTTGCATGCTTCACTGCATCTCTTACAGTAGCGTTTTACTCCTCAGTAGGATCAGACTCTAGTTGTGTGCATCCATATTAATGACTAGCGCTAGGGTTTTCTCATCATACTTATGTTTTGGCACGATAACTCAAGATCTCCCTTTATCACTTTTAGTGATTATTAGACCATCTTTCTTAAGCATATTTTTTATTCTCTTAATTATTTTTAACATGGGTTATTTTCTGATTTTTACCTACTTTGCCATGCAAATTTATCTATTTTCATATCTTATTCTTTCAAAATTTAATTTTAAAATTACATTTAGCATTCATTACAATGTGTTATATTATGCCTACATTGGTAGTTATATATAACATTCTGTTATGTTTGTGTTGTGTAATTATATATATATATATNTTCATATATATATATATATATATATATATATATATTGTTATTATTTATAGTGTGTTATGTGTTCTTATATTCAAATTTATATGTTATCTATGTCAGTATTATGTATATGAGTTTTATTCCTTTGATAAACTAGTGATATATTATTGATAATTATGTGTGATAAATAAATCACATGTATTACATGGTGTATCCATATTCTAATGTATATTTAAATTTCTGGAAATATATATTCTATTCTATTTCAAGTACCATTTTTAAGGAAGCAGTTTCTAAATCTCGAAAACAAGTATTTTCTTATTTTATATTTAACTCTTGTCCAATATGCTAAATATTCATTTTATTATATCAATGATTTCAATGACCATTTCAAGCTGGATTTAACAGAAACATTAAAGTGAAATATGTTTCCTAAATCTTTATAAAAAAGCATTTTAGAATGAAAGATACATTTATTTTAAAAAAATAAATAAAAAACTAATTGTGGATGGTATGGATTAAATTTTTTCTGTTTATAAATATCCCAAGTTTATGTTGGGATAAGATGGTTGAGTTGTAAGGTTCTAGCCAAAGTATAGAGACAATCGTATTTCATCTTAGAAGATTGGATATCATCTTAAGATTCCTCTATTACTGAGGAATGAACTTTCCTTTTATAGGTGGAGATAAATCATATTACCTGACCCTCTTAACATAAGACATTAACTTCTTCAGTATGTGAATTTCATCAGTTTTGAGAAATATTTTACTGATTTTGCTTTAAAAAAAAAATAGAGGCTGCTTAGAAATAGAAACTTATTCAGAATGGAATTCATTCTATGGAATGAAATTGTTAGAAGACATATAAGAATTAACTGATAACTTAAATGTTAGATTATTCTAAATATTATGTACAGATGAACATAAATTATGCAACTAAATTATATGTATTTCAATTGTACAATAGAAGAGTATTTTCTTTTCATTATTTAAGATAGGGTGACTAATATTTTTAATCTTTATTATCTATAGGTTCTCTTATGTATACGGGTGGTGGAGAAAATGTTTTAGTTAAGTGGAATCTAGAGAATCCGCATATAAGAAATTTTCTTCCTCGACTTTCTGGTGAGATAACGTTCATTGAGGTCTCAAACAAATATGAATATTTGGCTGTTGGAACTCTCGACAATAGTAAGTAATCTGTTTTTTAAAGTGGCTAAAATTTTATTTATTTGTATAATTAATAGTTTAATTTATTTTTTAGGTTTTTTTCTTATTTATTTATTTTATTTTTATCNTTTTTTTGAGAGAGAGAGAGAGAGAGAGAATAGAAAGGTTGTCTTTTGGCTAAATAAAGAAATTGTTTAATATTTAATTCCACTCACTCCAATAACATTAAAATTTATCTTTCAGGCATAAAAGTTATTGATCCTTTGAGTAAACTAGTTTGCATACTTCAGGATTTTGCATGGGGTGTAATTCCCTTTCCTGAAGCTCCCTTGTTTCCGGCTGGTTTAACTTTTGATCCAAGGACTCGAGCTATTGTTTTAAATGGTAGGCCAGGCCACCTTCAGTTTTATTCACCTTATAAAGAAAGTCTTATATTTAATGTGAGTATTATTACTTTATTTATTTAGTGTTTGTATTATGCTGTATTATTTAAATTTTGAAATATATAATTGATACTACTTAATAATATGAATTAATGCTAAAACAAATTCCTTTTCACTTGCCTTGTAAAATTTACTCCTTGTAAAATTTGAATAGTTTAAACAAAACATTATTCTGTGCATTAAATTATCCATATCTATTATCTATTAAACAGTTATCCATATCTATTTTGACACCATTTTATTTATTTAACTTATATTTATTCATTGAATAATTTAAAATTTGTTCTCTTCTATCTGAACATTTCATAACAGCAAAGAGATGTTAAAATATTTCAGAATTCCTTACTCATCATGTAAGTTTATTTATATAAATTAAGAATAGTGTTTATGATTCAATGTTAAATAACCCCTAATGTTTGTATATATCTGTCCAACTCTAGTGTACCAAAATGGCTAAAAAAAACTTTGATTGGTTTAAGAAGGGCAAGCCATTTAGAAAGTATAAAAATTCATTGATATTAAATAATCTAATCTAATAAGGACTGTGGTAGTCTAAGCAATATTAATAGCTATATTATTTGCTATAATATTTGCTGTTTTATTTTATTCATAACTAACCTTGTGTAGTAAATTTTAAAGAATTGTAAACAACAAACTACAGATTTTAATGAAATTTTTAATTTAAATGTTCATGTGATATCTAATTGCATTTTAACGTTATATCTGGGTTTAAGTTGTGGGTTAAATTTTTTAAAATAGCTACATTTTAGGTGATTAGTCTAATAAATTAGAATTTTCTTCTTAACAACGAGTTGAAATCTACTATTTTTAATTTTAATCGTACAACGATCTAGAAAAACAACTCTACCTCAGTCGGGGATGAAACCCAGGTCCCCCACTATCCGGGTGGGTGTGCTAACCAACTGCACCACCGAGGGAACTGAAAATAATTTCTAGTTCCCCGCACATCACTCCGAGTCTAACCATCTAGTATGACGAATATATCATCTTGTACTGCAAGTTGAAGTTATTTGTTGTATTAAAATTAATCTACAATTTTTTATTTCTTAGCTTTATTCATAATAGTCTATCTTTAGTCCATAATTTTATAGATCAATTAAATTATTTTTAAATTCACAAAATTCAAATAATTTCTTTAGTTTTCTAGAAATTTTTATATCTTGAGTTCAAATTGGCAAATATAAAATAGCAAGAAATGAATGTTGAGGAGCTGTGGATTGTATTGGAAGCCATCATGAAGAAACAGTAGTTTCTATATTATTATATAGAACACTAATATTAGTGTTCTAATATCTAGTCATATGTTAAGAGGGAGCTGCATAATGTCTTTTCTCAGAGGAATTGTAAAGGTGTGTAAAAATAAAAAAATAGCCTGAGTCCAGTCCTTCAAAAATCCATTGGGTTCAAATTATTATATTGAAAAATAATTCAAGAACACTAGGTGAATGGCTTACAAATTAGTGCGAAGGGCCTAGCGGGTTGAAGATAACATTCAGGCTGTAGAAGATACCAATGCCATGGGGAAAACTTTGCGCACACACACCTTCCATGGTGTAAGATCTTTCAAAAACGATTATCAACCACAACTCTCCCAGATCAGAACCAAGTGTATAGAAATTACTGCTCAAAGGAAGTTCTGAAAAGCTGGAGGTAGTTTTTCTTAGAACTGCTTAATTAGTCATCCTCAGTCAGAAAAGTTGTGCCTCTGGCCAAGCCTCTACTGATATACATCAAAAGAACACCTTGCCTCAATAGTGAACTGGCTTAAGGATCTGATGGTCTCCTAAGTAAACTGTTTAAAGTAGACAGAGAATGAATGACCAAGCATCTAATCTCCCAGTTATGAATAGAAGAACAAAGCCGCAAAAGTGGAAGCAGAGCCTCTAATCTCTTGATTTGTCCTATCTTGAAATAGGGAAATTAAGCATCATCAGGGAAGAGCACTGCTGATAACTTTTTATTCATCACTGATCATTGAACAAGAGATGAAACTAAGCTGTTTTGTGCAAGCCCAATTCATTGCTTTCAAAAATGCATATGATTCACTGGATAGGGAAAGGCTGCTCAGTATAATGAGGTGATTCAGTATTCTTGAGAAGTTGATAGGGCTCACCAGGATGCACATGACCAGATCAGAAAGCCGTTTGGATTCAAGGAGGCCTCTTTGAGGCCTTCAAAAGTAGGTATTGTTTGTGGTTGTGTGATGATCTCCCCTTTTTTTAAACATAGCCTTGAAGGTGATTTGTATCATCTCAAGAGTTTAATACAGAATCATATTGGAAAAGAGGTGTAAGGTTCTAGCCTTGCCAAGGATGTGATTCGGCTTGATGAGGTTAAGGCTAATCTAAACAGAATAGCAATTGCCATTAATGATATAGCAGCAATCTGAGACTATATGAATTCTGAGAAGATAGTGGCCAGTTAAAGTAATAAAATATTAGACTCTATGCATGTAGATGACCACAATTACTAACTTTTATTGGTCCAGTTATCTTGGTTAAATGTTACCTCAATAAATGACCAGTACACAGAAGTTGAACAACAGGTACAGTACTTATTTAAAGCCTTTCTTTCTTAGTATAAGCTTCTAAAGGACAAAGGTATCATTGAGGCTCAAAGTAAAATGATCCATCTAGTAATATTGAATGGCTTCAAAAGTTAGATACTCACTGCATCTCATGAGCAAAGAGTGTGGAAATAGGATGTTAGATAGGTGACTGGGGAGTATTTGAAAGGACCTCCTAATATGGGACAGAACTGTCTCTTCAAAACGAATCCTGCTGAGGGGAAGACTGCAGTGGGTGGGATATAGTAGTAGTCATAGTCTAATGGTAGTCACCCATGAAGAAGGTCAAGATTGATATATTTTCGGCAGCCTCGGAATATAATGTGGCTGTTTGGAGGCTTTCCCGTGAAACCACTCAAGATGAAGTAGTGTGTAGATTATGGAGGGGATATATATATATAGNATATATATATATATATATATATATATATATATATATATATATATATATATCACAATTTAATATAGATAATTAAACATATAATTAACAAATTCTAATGGAATGTTTGCAGTATTTTGTATTTCAAATGTTTTTATTTATTAAAATAAACATATAGGAACATACATATAGGAACACCTATTGCTGCCCTCTTCAAATATTCTTGTTGTATTTTGTAAGAATTTGTCTATTTTATATAATGTCTTTGTATTATTATGTTCAAATCATCTAAGGAATCCTTTTAACTTAGAATTCTGTATGGAAAAGGAAGTAGAAAATTTGTTGAGGTTTGCTCAAGATTTATCAAAAAAATAAATATCCAATTTTTATAAAAAGGAATTTTTGGCCAAAAAAGGAACCTTGACCAAACATCAACAAATTATTTATTAATAATCTCCACGGTTAAAAACTCTCCATATGAACTTAAATTTTGGATTAACTTTAGTAATTTCTGGCTTTTTAGACATTATCCTTGTTTGTTAATTATATAATAATATTTTACCTTATTTAAATAAGTTAAAGTGAAAAAAAGGCATATGCATAGACACACATCAAGAATATAGCTTATTCATAATTTATTTTATTTTATTAGGTTGATGTGACTCTTCGGAATTACCTCACTCAAGAGCGTAACAAAGTAATATACAATACTGAAGTCACTGGTTCATCTATTTCAAACGATGGTGCATGGTTAGCAACCATTGAAACTAGAAAAGACCCTTCAGCCAGATGGGAACAGAGGCTGAAATTTTGGGAGTACAGCCATGACTCTAAATGGTACTTTAATTTTGTAATGAAAATTAATTGGTGACTTTTATTAGTTAAACAGTATTAAGCATAAGGAATCCAATTAGAAAAATAAGTTGGAGATGGTTTTTGAATGGGATAAGTACTCATTTTTTCAATAGAAAATAACCATTTTTAAAAACCATTTTTTGTTTAAAGAATGTTTTTAATTTAAAATCAAAATTGAAAAAATACTAGAAATATATTTTTCTTGCCAATTTAAATTTTATTTGAGTTTATTTAAGGCAAATGTATTTTACATTAGTTCCCTTCTTTAACCATTTCACCCTTTGGTTTGCTGTTCATTCCATGTCAGTTCTATGTTTGTAGTTCATCAGAAACTTTTTTTTTTTTCCCCAGTTTTTCACTGAACACATCGATCGAAAACCCTCATAATGGAGAAGCTCATACAATGCGTTTTCGGCCCATGGCTACCAAAACATCAAATCCTGATTCATTGGATTATATGCTCATTACTTCTGGAAATGATGCCAAATTCAGAATATGGACTCCCATTGGCATTGATAATGTTTATCGTAAGTTTATTTTAATAACTTTTTTATGATTTTTTAAAAATTATTTTATGAACTATAATCTAATTCACCTATTATAATAGATGAATCAGCTCATAGTTAATTAGCTAATTAACTTTATTTTTCTACCCCCTTTAGGAAGTAATAGGGTAAAAGACATGCTATTTGCCCATTCTATAAGTTGGTTTGGAGATTTTTACTGTGCAAAACTCGTAGTGAAAACAAGTGTTTTATATGATTATAGCCAGTTCACAAAAGTGTTTTATTTCCTGTTAAGGAATTTTGTGGTCAAAGACCTCATTTTCAGAGCTCAGACTCCTTACCATAAAGTGCTCACACTAATTGTCCTGGAATTACTCAGAAATTATGGTTGCACCAGGGTAATCATCATTGGTAACACTCTGAATATGTGGTGTGTTTGAGCTCAGAACATCTTTTGTCTCAAAATTGTCTGATAATCATATTACACTTTAAGTGAACTTTGCTAACAGCCAAAATCAATTGTTGTTTTATATTTATTATTTAACAATTTTAAAATTGTTGTTTTATGATTTTTTTTTAGTGTAAATTATTTAGTTAATATTAGTACTTCTTTCTATAGTTGCCTTTATAACTAGGATAAGAAAATAAAATGATCAATCTTTGCAATTGCTAGAAAATGTTATTTGTTATACAACATAGACATGTAAAGTCTAAAGAGTACTATTTAATAGCATCATTTTATTCCTATGATGGCTAAACTGTTTGCTCTATGGTCAATCATAGATCGCAGAAAATGATTATTAATCATGAATTGAACTGTTTTGTTTTTTCTGCAAAAGAAGGCATCATACTTTTTTTTTTTTTCAACATTTGTGACTTTATGTATTTTTCTAAGGCTAATCACATACTATGATTAAACACTCTTTTGAGTTAGAAAATAACCAATGTTACGTATTAAAAAATAAACTAAATTAAATAAATTTAGACAATTAATGAGAGGGAATAGAATAAAAAAATCTTTCTGTCCCAGCCAGGACTCGAACCTGGATCTCCTGCTTGCCGGGCCGGTATGCTATTCATTGCACCACCGAGACGAGCTAAATAACTTATTAAATTCCCACTACAATAGCGAGAGCCTAACCCACGAGAAAGAGGAATACATCGTCTTAAACTCGAAAGAGCTGACATTGTCAAGCTATTTGTCGACTTTACTTGTCATTTACTTTTTAAATTTTTCTTTATAAATATTTATTTGGTTGTGGTTTATTATCCCACGTAAATTTTAAACAATTAATGAGAGGGAATAAAATAAGTTGTGGTCGGAATTTAATAAGTTATCTAGCTCGTCCCGGTGGTGCAATAGATAGCATACTGGCCCGGCAAGCAGGAGATCCAAGTTCGAGTCCTGGCTGGGACAGATAGATTTGCTTAGATGAAACATTTTAATTTGTTTAGTAAGTTGTAACATTTAAGTAAGGAATGTTTTTTTTAGTTGCTCTAATTTTTTGTAATACAGTTTATTTTATTTACCGTTTCTTCTTCCGGGTTGGACCGTGTCAAATTGGTGTTATTTGCCGAGCTTTCGCACATCATGTGATGGCTTCTTCAGGGCTGAAAAGAGAATTAATTAATTAAGAATTAACACTCTCTTTTCAGCCCTGAAGAAGCCATCACATGATGTGCGAAAGCTCGGCAAATAACACCAATTTGACACGGTCCAACCCGGAAGAAGAAACGGTAAATACTTCTGACGACCGTCGAAGCTTACGTGACCATCTAACAGTTTATTTTATGTGAATTAAAAGCCTAATTAATATAACTTATTTATAATAATGATTAAAAGTAGCCTATTTACTTAAATATAAAAATTAGGATAACATAAAGCTTTGTAATACTATTAAAAATGCTTCCTGTCTTGCTTGGAATCTATAGAGAATGATAATGCACAAAAAATTATCTTCAACAAATTTTTTTAACTATGTTTCTTGAACCTCACGGCATCCAAAATATTCTACAAATTTCTTTCACAAGAAAAGTTTACCAAAATATTGCTAATTGTATAATCTTAATGATCAAGAATTGAGTCTTCCATTGCTTGATTTGCAGATCAAACATATTATTATATATTTGAGAAATAATAAAATTTTCCTATTGAATAAATACTCATTGAAATAGTGATTCGTAGAAGAAAATCTATCTATAAATTGCATATGAATCTGCATTATTTTAATAATTAATCAGCATTGTTTAAAATACTAATAAAACGGTTTACTAGTATTTTGATTCAAAGAATGAGTTTTAAAATACAATTTTCAGTAATTTTCTAAAGTTCAAATTTAAAATTTAAATAATGCAAAATGAACATTAAATATCAGCAGAAAAATAAAAACATTTTAACTAGGTTTTTGTCAAATCACTGTGCTAAAAATGATAGATATTTTTTAAAAGTCAAGATATAAAATCAGTGATGCAATGATCTCTATAGCCTAAGGTTCTTATCAAGAAGATTGTATATTATTTTTGAATATTAGATTATAAATATATTTTTCTGGTATTATCTAACATCTTTAAATAATTTGTAAAACTTAACTACTTAGCTGGGAAAGTAGATAAATATTTAAAATTAGAGGAAATATCCTTTCGGATATGTAACTGATACAATTTGCCGTTTATTCACTGTTGAATAAAATAACATAAGATCTGTGTACCCATCTCATTACTATTATATCTTTATCTGTTGTCTGGATTATATTGCATAGAAACACATGAGAGATAACTCAAGCTCTTTTTGGAATCCAAACTTTCTCCTCCTGTACGTTGCTCATTCTAAATCTACTTATGTTCATTAATTTTTCAAATGTTCTCTTGGTAATAAAAATTTTAATTTAATAAAGAGTAGGACCTAAGGATTGTGTTGTTTTATACATTTTTTAAATACATGTTTTATATTTTATATATTTTTTTTTAGGAAAAGGAGTTGTTTGGGGTTGTGAAAATACTTGCTTTTACAGGCAAATGGATTGTGGTCCTTTATCATTTTCAGAAGATGGTACTATTTTAGGTGTAGGCTTTAATGACACTCTTGTCCTTTGGGATTTATTGGACCTCAAAGTTGCTGCATCACTCTCTTCTCCTACTAGCAAGGAACCTATAAGGTTAGGAAATCTTTATTTTAAAGTAGACTTAAATAACATTAAATAATATAATCTTAATTACTGATTAAACTACTGTGGTAATCGATTTTATGCAAGGGAATAGAATAAAAAATCTAACTGTCCCAGCCAGGGCCCTGACAGTTAACTTTTTTATTCTATTCCCTTGCATTAAATTATTTAAAATTTATGTGTGATAAAATTCCACAATAAAACAAATTATCTACTATGTTAATGTCAAGGATTGCAAGATAATTGCCTGGAGAAAATTATGGAAGTGGTAATATTCATGTTTCATTTTAAGTAATAAGTATTACACTTATCTGTATCAGGAATTTCATATGCCTAAAGAAAGTTAGAGAAATGCAAGTAATCTTAATGTATCTTAATCGAATGTTTATTATTTGTAAAAAAAAAAAAAAAAAAATAGTCTTTATATTTCTCAAAGATGTAGTTCTGTCACGATTATACTCACTGTAACTTCAAAACTACTGAATGGATTTTAATTAAATTCAGAGAGTAGTGTTCCGAGATTTAAAACATTTGTGTCTCTGTGAATGATAACCCAAAATTTGATTATATGAATAACCCAAAATGATGATGGTGCATTTAAAAATAAATCAGATGAGTTTGGTATCAGAGAGAATGATAGTTTTAAAATAATTATTCAAAAATATTTTGTTTCTCCATTAGGGGAGTTGGAGGAAATGTGGCTAAAATGGTTCCATGTAAATATAGTGGGAGATGGCGATAAGGTCAGGTTATCTCCATAAAGCCTAAAAGACTGGTATAAACTGGATATGGAAGTAGAATGTTATAAATACATTGCCTAATTTCAAGCTATTGTTTCTTTTTTATTTTAAAAACTGATGGGGAAATATTATTTTAATCGTCTGAAAGAAGAAAATTAAAAACAGAATGGCTATTTATAGTTATAGTACTGATAATAAACAATAAGGGAATGTTAATTTTTTTTTTTTTTATTCATGGCATTGTATGGTATATTTATTGGCTCAGGGTCCACGAGATCTAACATAAGGGATATTCTATGGATCCTTTTGATTTATTTATTACCTAAAAATATAAAATTTTCTGTTTTATGTGAAATATAAAATATAGATTAGAATTAATTAGAAATATTTCTGTTTCACAGGTTTTTGGAGTTTGGCCATTTTGAAGGATTCTCAGAAGTTATTTGTGCTACTGAAAATGAACTTTCTGTATGGAATATGATGACATTACAATTATCTTGGAAGATCTCCATCAATACATTGGTTCTTGTACAAGATTCAGCTACATCTCAATTTGCTATTTTCACGACTAACAATAAAGGTTAATAAGTTTAAACTAATAATAGTATGTGCTTAAATTCCTTTAGCATAGCAAGTCTTCCTTGAAGAATGATTTTCATCTTTCCTTCCAATCATTCCAAATTTTTCTCCACCCTGAGATACCTCTTCTTTTTTTTTTCTTTTTTTTTTTGTCTATTAGTTTTGGTCTTCTGAGTCTTTTCCACTGCGCTTTTCTGCTTCAGCTTCAATGACTGCACTAATTGCATGGCATTGTTACTTATATGCCACTCTCATCGTAATATACCTTTCCTTTGACCACTCATTTAAACTTTCAATACTAATTTTTATGTTGAATTGTTTTATTGTAGGGCATGTGTAACGTAAAGAGAAATATAGTAATCTTTATTTTATGATACTATTATATTGTTTTTCAGAAATAGCATAATATGAAAATACAAATTTATTCTCAGATATTTATTGGTCAAAGTTTATATTTCATTTGTTTAAATTAGTATAATAATAGTAAATTTCATTGTAATTAAAATATAATTACATGATACTTAAAGATTCTTCAGAGGTTGGCAGAATAAAAAAAAAAAATTTTTTTCCCCCTAGCTGTTAATCAATCAAGGCTTGGAATTATTTTAAAGGTATTACAGCAATAATGTGATATAATAAAATTATATTAATACAAATGTGATTTTAATAAAATTAAAGCAAGAAAAGGACAAACAAAAAAATACTATTTCCGCTTAACTATTGATCAGACAAGATTTTTCATTTATTTGAATTTTTCACAATAACTATGCTGTGACACCAATTTTTTTTTCTTAGCCATTAGGGTGTCAGATATTTGTTGAAATATTATTTGTACTGTCTATTGTAATTTACTATTTCTTCATATGTCTTTTTATAGTTCTTTGGTGATAAGTTTGCTAGTACTGGTAATCAATATAGTCCATCCCTTGCTAGACTAATGCCAGCACAGCATACTCTAAAGCAGTGATGGGCAAAGTACGGCCCGCCGGCCAACTCCTGCCTGGTAAAGTATTTAATCGAGAATCGCACCGATTTGCTCGAACACTATAGCAAATCAAATTAAAATTAAAGGGAAGAAATAATTTATAGATGAGACTTGGGGTTGTCTGAAATCGTTTAAAACTTAGCTTTTTCTGTTTTATAACTGCTTGGCAAAGAACGATTTAACTTACTTTCTGCGTTTAAAATTCATGTCACCAGTGATCGAGAACAAATTTAAAGAATTCAGTCAGGCGTTAAAAAAACTTCTCATAGAATTTGAAACTAGGTTTAAAGATTTTAAGAACATTCTAAACGCTAGATGTTTTTTCGATGCCGTTGAATGTAGATCTGGAAAATGTATCTACAGAATTGCAGCTGTAAATTATTGAAATGCATTACAGTACCCGTTTATTGCAATTGTTCTTGAACTCCACAAAATTAGATTTTCATAGAGCACTGCCTAAAGCTGGATTCCCGAAGATGATTGCTCACGTCCAGAAAATTATGGCGATGTATATGTAATCATATATGTGCAAACAGACTTTTTCGACCATGAAATTGCAGAAAAACTCAATCAGAAACCAATTGATTGATGAATACCTTTTTGCACTGCTGAAAGTTGCTTCATCACAGCTGGAACCTGCTTTTGAAAATATTATGGACAAACTCCTATAAAACAATTTCATATTTCTCATACTCCTACCATGGCAGGGCCATTGAATAAAAGTTAAATTAATTATTATTTAAGGTAAAAGGTAATTTTTAATATTTGTGTGTAATGCACTGCAATGAACAGCATTACACACAAATGTTTTTATAATATCATGATTAAAAGCTTTAACACAAAATGCATTTTTTTCTATAATTCTGACCCTCCTCTAGAATTTCTTAATCTTTGTGGCCCCCCCATTATAAAGTTTGTCCACCACTGCTCTAGAGTTACTCGAGCAGATTCACAGGTTCTAAATCTACTTACTGCTTTTAAAAATATGTTGCATGTTAATTTTTTTATTTTTTAAATTATCATTCTTTTATGAGTTTCACAGTCTTATCTGCCACAAACTCTGAAATTTAGGTAGTGCAAACTTTTCTCTTTTATTCCATGTCAAAACTTTTATTCTCAAATTTCGTCCTATCTAAATCCCTCTATCTATAATAGCTGCAACTACCTCATTTCTATTTTTTTCTTGCTCTAATCTTTATATTTTTCTATATTTTAGTTGGTCGATAATACTTTTCTTTCATTTAACTGTATTTTTTGCTCCTATTTATAGTCTAAGATTTATTTATTCTCATTTTCTTTTCATTTTTGGTTCATACTATTTTGCTTATATCCTCATTAAATGGTCCAGGTACAAATATGTTTAGTATAAACTTTAATTTTAGTGTGTTTCAAAATTGTTTCAGTGCTTATTTTTCATCCCAAGTCTTCAGAACCTATTTTTGTGATGGACAATATTTGTAATGGAAAAATATTGTGTGGTATATTTGTGCCTCGAGTGAAGCACCTACCAAGAGTTCCTCAGTGGATGCAAGATTCTCAGCTTTTTTTTATTAATTCCAACCAAGTAAGGTTCAAAGATATTTAAAAATTATAATTTAAAAAGTTCATCTTAAAAGATCTATTAAAAATGTTAAATATTTACTTGAAGATTAGAGCAATAAAAAACTGTATAAGGAATAATAGAGTACTGCATTATGAAGTACTGAAATTCATTCTAAAAATTAAAAAATGTATTCAGAAGAGCATCTAGCTTTTTTAGAAAAGCAACACTTCAAAATTGCTCTAAAATGTGTGTTACTTTTTACAGAAAGCTATCAGGGCAAATATTAGCTGACTCCCTTATTTAGCGTGAGCACAAATATGTTAATCATGCACTTGATTTTTCTTATAAAAATAAAATACTAGGAGAGCATGTGATGAGAGGATCAGAACTGTACTGGAAGGGGCCAATTGAAGGATGCCTCCTTCTTCCTTACTTCAGAAGAGGGATTTAGGGTTATGCAGAAAAAGCTATTAAATTCTTCTAGGCCTGCTTGTCTTTTCCATGAAGTTATAAAAGTAGCCACCAAGTCAGTGCCTCAGAGCATCTGGCTGGTCATAGCCTCTGCAGGGCCGGTAACAATGAAATAATAAGTGACAGTAATTAGCCAGTTGTTTTGAGGCCTCTTTGTAAATAAGCACACTTAATTTATTTGTATATATATGTTAGTTAGCTATAGGTAATTTATCTTTTTTTTTTTTCTTTTTTTTATTAGTTATTAAGGGCAGAAGGTTCTATTGTTATCTGTAATTAGTAAGTGTACTTGTTGAGTATTATTATACAATTAAATTCTAAGTTCATAGAGCATTGTCACAAGGAGGTTCATTCAAACTTAATCAGTAATCATGTCTTTCTTTCATTCTGTTATTGTTGAGATATCAAATCCAACATTGCAACATACTACTTTTTGGCAATATTTTGACATAGTTGCTTGATCTATGCAATGGATAAGTATTTCTCCACCGTTCACTTCTTCACACTTCAGAAAACAGTGCTTCTACTACAACTTGAGGAATAAGGTTTTACTCTTGGACTAAACCAAGACATGGTCATTAAGAGTCGCCAGGAGGATGTTCTTCCTCTTGAGCAATGTACTTTTAGCAATTTCAAAAGAATTCAGCTATTGAGGTTTCTTCAGTTCTCATGACAGACTTTGAAATTATTTTTTTGTATCATCTTCAGTTTATTTTTATTTTATCTTAAAGGGTCCAAACTTTATTTTGATTGGGAAAAGTGTATTGTTATTTTTAATTAGTAGCCCATGAACTGTCATAATTTATTCATACTTTTCCATTTTCAACCAAAATAAAGAATTTATTAAAATCATTTAAGCTGATCAGATTTATACTTTACTAATAATTAAAAAAGATATTTTTTCATTTAACTAATAATTCATAGATTTTATATTTTTTCATACTTAATTCATATTTGGATTTTCCACTATTCTTTGTCATTTTCTAATATGATCATTATTCATCCTTTTAAAATAACTAAAAACATAAATTATTTACATGCCATTATTTATAATTTTCATTTGCATTGTGTTCTCATTCCATATTTAATTAAAAGTAACCTCCATTGTCTATTGTTTTCATTTTAGCTCAACCTGTGTTTCATTATCTATTTTCAAATTTTAAATATCTGTGAATTTTGACTGAAAAATAAATGTCAAAAACTTAATAATTATTATCTATCTAATTTTCAAATTTTCATTAATTAATTTAATAGGTGAACGAAACCTTTATAATTGTTGTATTTTTTATTCTTCACATTAAGCTACAAGAAAATGTTTCAGCCATTTTCAGTCCTACAATAACCAAAATTATAATATATATATACCCTATAAATAATATTTACTTAAAATCTGTTAAACATGCTCTTAATAAATATATGATTTGGTTAATTTATTTCCATAGGTCTGAGAAACGATATAATAAATCTAAAAGCAGATTTTGAATATATTTAGTGCACTATGGATACTTGCCATGGGCTTATTACCTTTTTAAAAAAAGATATTATCCGGAAAATAGGATTTTTTATTTTTTTTTACATCAAACAAAAAATTAAAAGAACATATTTGATTAAATCTAGTATGAGGATCTGAAAGAAGTAATTAGATTTAAGAAGAAATATCCACAAGTAGAAATAGTTAAATCAGCTAAAACTAAAAAAAATAGTTATCTTATTCATGCACGATTATCTAAAAAAAAATGAATGTGTTGTTTAAGATGATGATACATGAAGGAAAATAAGAAAGGATCCTTTGCCAGAATCTTTTAAAAAAAAAGTAACTGTAAAAGAAGGCCTGAAACTAGTTTGTGAAAATGTTTTTTTTAAATTTCAATAATCAAATTTATAGACTATTGAAGTTTGTCCTATGGGTGGTCGACATTATCTGTACTGATTAGAGACATTGTTATGAATGAGGTTATTAGCAAGGCATTAAAAGATACTGGGGTTAAATCAAAAATTTTAATTAAATATATTTATCACATTCTACACATTAATAAAAATAATATAACTAGGTTCTTAACAGCACTTGAATTGTTCTTAAACTAATCTTTAATTGTCTATTAAATTAATCGCATTGAATGATGATTAGAGAAGAAAATGGTGAAGCATAATAGAGAAGTCCAAATATGAAAAAGTATGACTAAATATAAAATCCATGTATTATTAATTAAAAGGGAAAAAAGCCTTTTTAAATATATGTTCTATGAAAATTTCATTAACACTCACCTAATAACCACAAATTTACCTCACTAGGTTAGAATATTTGATCACATATCAAATATTCTCAATCCTCATTAGTTGTCAAATTAATTTTTCAGTGTACTTGTTTCATTATTGCTTCTACATTTATTCTATTCTTATAAACTTTTGTAATATTTGAAGGATCATAAAAGCTTTGATAATACATGAAGTATATATATATATTATATATATATAATCTGATAATATATTGGTGAGCTATATCAGTCATTATACCTTTTCATCTATCTAACATCCTACTAGTCTTTCTTACATTGAAACATAGCTTTACACCAGTAGAATATTTAGGTTCAACTGGCCTAAAGCTATGTTTCAATGTAAGAAAGACTAGTAGGATGTTAGATAGATGAAAAGGTAGATTATAGCTTATGTATAAACTGGCAGATGTCACAAGAATATTCCTGGACAAAAGTGACTGTTAGGAAAGAGGTAGAATGAATAGCAGTATCTTTCTATTACTTGGAAGAAAGCAATTTAGATACTTTTACCTAACTACAGCTTCATTGTGAATCTTAGAAGCTGAATTTCTTTTCTTCTTTTTTTATTATTAGCGTGTTTAAAATTCTGATTCAGCATATTGGCTTTCTGAAAGCTCTAGTGTTCTGCAGGTCTGAACTGTAATATGATCTAATTAATATGAGGTGTATTTGATTAAGGATTTGATCAGCTGATGTTTACAAGTTGCATTATAATATATACCTGCCAGGAAAATGACGATATATACCCTCCCAGAAACTTAACTTTATGATACATCAATAGTTATCTGTCAATACTTCTTTCATGTAATATAGTAATCAAATTTTTTGCCCACATGATCAGAATTTGTGATTGACAGCTGAACATCCATTTTCTTCGTATCCACAAATTAAAATTTTTACACCCCTCCTGAAGTGGTCTCTTTCAAGTGCATTATAAAGACCTTATTGCTTCACTTGTCTTCTCAATTAGTGTATGACAGCTGTTGTTGAGCATTCATTTAATTGTGAAGGCACAGTATGGTGATAAATTAGGTTATTTAATTATGTGTTCTTTCTTTTACCTAACAAAAGTTGAGTTCTTTGATAATAGCTTTATAATTTAGTGTGAGAACTCTTTTTAGGAGTGTATCAAAAGTCTAGTTTTTTTTTTTTTTTTATTAGAGCAGCAAATGTCAGATTTCTATTTCCTTATTGTGTAAAAGCGCATTAATTTAATTGTCCTAATTTACTCAAAAGCCTATTGTAAACTCCATTTCTCAGTGTCTGTTCACTGTTTATTAGTCTTGTGCCATATTTTTTGAGTTTTAACTATAAATTAAAATGGAACAGATTTACCATTAGTAGTTTAGCAAAAGTAGTTTTATTAGCTTAGAATTATTTTTTCTGGATAGCCTACAGTTAATTTATTTTTTGTTCAATTAGAAAATATTGTTTGTGGAATTTTGCTTTTAGTGTCAAAATAACTATTGTAACATTTAAAAAGTGTTATAAACTCAGCCATAAATACAAATTAAATAAATTTATCTTACTAGGATTAGGGTTTTGAAACAAAAAAAAAAATTTTTATTATGGTTTTTTTAAACAGTTAAAAATACAAGCTATTTTTTCAGGAATTGTTTTGTGTTGAAAGTGAGTGCGAGGAATCAGAAACTCTCTCTATACTAGTATCTGAAGAAATAGGTCCAGTCACTCCATTCAGCTCTCTTCTTGCTCAGAATAAAGTTGAGAATAAATCTAAGTCGAAAAATAAAAATTCTGGCTGTGGAATTTCAGGACTTTCAGCTGTTTCACAGGTGGGGATTATTTGTCATTAGAGATAAGATTTCTAGTCTCTCTCTTTCTATTTATGTATTTTGAAAATTTTAACATTCAACATAATTTATTTACTACCAAAGTTTTACTCCACTGTCTCTCCGTTACTCACACTCCAAATTGTACTTCCATTATTTTCCATTCATTAAGTTTTGAATGATCTAGTAATTTCATGTTTTTCCATTCACCACTGAGATAGCTTAACCTTCAATTGAAGCTTAGCCATTTTAGTTCTTTACCAAGAAATTAGTGACGATCTGCACCGCAATTTATATCAAAACAGCAGAGGCTGTTTTGATATAAAGTCACTAGAGAGTGACTTTCTCTTTGGCCAGATTATTGCTGCTTGTCAACAATAGCTTTACTAAATGTAACTATAGGATTATTAGTGATTCGATCCAAAATACACAAATAAAGAATGTATTTTTTTTAAATTATTTTTCACCGAACCCCAACAAATTGTCTATATATATATATAGGATTGTTTTTTACTGAAATTCTTGATTTTATGGTGATAGAAATCCTGTAATAATTGTGAATTCCTACCAAATAACGACAGTCAAGTCGGTGATAGTTGATTATTAATAAGTGTTACTTAGCTCCAGCTCCTTAATAAGGTGCTATCATACTTTTCCGCCAAATACTCTATTTGAATGAGTAAATTACGATTCCTGTAGTTATCCTTANAGATTTTTTTTTAAGAATCATTAAAATTATTTTTTTGATTAAGGAGGAAGGTTTAAACAAATTAGCATAATTACTTTTATATAAATTTTATTAATAACTTGTTTCATAATATAGATGCCTCTTAAAGAATCTAAACACTGTACAATTCACAGCTGTCAACCTTCCGGTATGTTAGACTATGATGGTTGACAATTATAAATTTTTTTTAGTTTGAGCTCCTGAAGAACCGTTAATGTTAGGGAAACTAGTTGAGCAATAAAAGTGTTTTAAAAATGATTATGCTTATATTTAAGTATTTTTTCTTTAGTCAAAAAATTATTATAGATGGTCTTTATTTATTATTAATATTTAGGTTAACTATTGTGTTTGAAGTTTGTTATAATTTAAAATTTGTTGTATATTTATATTGAATTAGTTGCTTCTTATTATTTTAACAAAAATAAATATTTATTACAATTTCATTTCACTTAATCCAGTTTCATTGTTTTAGATACTAAAATATTCAGCTTATGCTATGCCACATGTCAGTCTTTTGACTTCTGGATTTATCCAGTGTTTATGTGAAACTACGTAAGTATATATAATGTTTCTATGTGTGAAATAAGTTTATAATTTAATATTTACAATTATAATTGTATTTTACTGTTTGAGAAATCAAAATTTAAAGTTTCTTCTTTCAAGATATGAATTTAGGAGAAGAAAGTAATAAACAGTTCTGCAACAGGCTTATTCGGGACCCACAGGGCACTAGAGATGGGTTTAGTCAGCAGACCATTAAGGTCGCCTAATTTTTTCTTATTAATAAAGAATGGTACCCAATTATTGCTGGGTGTTCCCAGTAGCACACCAGAAACCCACTGGGTCATTACAAACTGAACAGTAAGAAAAACCAACGTTACACAGTGATTATTGAACCTTTGGGACGGTAGGGACCTTTGGCTAAGTTGTCTGCTGCCTTAATCTCAGGACTGCCTTGCCTCTTGAGAAATTAAAAAAAAAATTTTATCAATATTACATAATTACAGAGTCCTATCTTTAAAAAATGTTGCAAGAATAATTAAAATTGTATGCAATTGTCGTGTCTCATTTCCTAATGAGACCATAAATTACATGCATTAATATTCAAAATATGGAATATTAATAAACTTATTAAAACCTTCGCTACATGACTTGTCACAAATGGAAGTGAGACAAATATTAATACAGCAATAATATAAACCCCAGTATATTTATCAAAATAGCTTAAACCCCACAATAATAGAAACTGTTTAGCTGCTGTTGTAATTTTAATCTATAAACCTTTAACATAAACACCGTACTTTCAATATAACTCTAGTGGCATAAATATATCTCATAACCATGCATCACTCCATCTTGGCTGAGAGCATGAGACTTTTTCTTCAGGACCACCATTCTTCTAACTCCATTTTCTGGCAAACAGAATTCCTCCTGTGCTGTATTTCTATTCTCTTGCCTTTTTTGCCATCAAACTGACCTCTTGAAGCACTAAACCAGATCTTTTCTGACCAATTCGGCTCATAACCCCCCAATGTAGTTGCCTACCTTGACCGAACCCCAACTAAAATTATCTAATATTAACTAAATTCCTTCAAAATTCCAAGTTCAAAGTATCATTTGATTTTCTTTTATATATATAGCCT